>JAUZTA010000024.1:823903-835918 GCA_034780835.1 Ctenochaetus striatus
CAAAGGTCATGTTCAACACTCTTCATCATGACCATTAGAGACAAACAGCTGGGTTTAGCATAAGCTGTTTGCATTTCACAGTTGAAATCTGTTCCTCACATCCTGATGGTTGTCTAGAAAGAAACAGCAAGAAGACGTTTGCTGTGGCGTCATCTGGTTTTAGCTCGCACGTGTCCTCAGTGTTTCAGGGATACTCCAGCCTAAAAACAGCAATGCTAGATGATAGCTGTCATGAATTATGCCAGCAATGGCAGACATGTACGGTTGCTCCATTCTGGTGGTGGGTATCTGGTTTCACTCGTACTCATAAACCACTGGTCCCCCAGCAAAGGTCAGCACCTTGTTAGGACCTGCTGCGACAAGTAACGACCCTATTGTTTGTTGAATTCTTCTTTCTATGAATAACGGTACTATGTGGCTTTTGGTGAAAAAGATAATGGAGTGGAATTTCAAAGCTTTAAGGCCATGTTTGTGGCCTAAATATGTAAGAGTGAGGGTTGTCAGGAAATCTGAATTCTCTAACCAGTTAAATGCCATTTAAAAATGCATTTTTTATTTCATTTTCATGCTTTACTGGCATCAGTATAATACATTGACTATACTAATTGTTTGGTTCATAAACCCCAGTGTATCACGCAGTCAGTTGCAAATTTTAAATATTTAATTCTTTGATGTCATATAAAGTGTTGAATTTGATTTATCTTTACAAGGGACTCAAGAATAAAAGGCTGAAACCAATGCATTTCTCTACGAATAAAGTATTTTTTTCAATAACAATCATCTAAAATGATGTTGTTATCATAATAACATTGCACAAATTGTGTGTCCATTGTCATAATTTAGATGGGGAAAAAACTTAAAAAGTGCAAAAAAAAATGCAGATTATTTTTCACTATATTTATAAAACTTACTCTTGCCCAGAGACAAACTTCAAGTTTCTTTCCACATTGATCATCAGTAGCTGCCCTCTAGTGGTGTATTTATACAACAGCAGGTATATGGTGGACAACTAATCACTTTGCAGTTTTTGGACTGCACTTGGTTTGGTATAGAGCTCTGAACAAGGACAACTTCTCCATTGATTTCTAATTAAAATAAACAGTTTAGATCAATCCCAATCCAACTGCAAATATAAGATAATATTTGATGTTTTTTTTGATGGTACATGTATCAGAAAGTACAATCATCTGTGGCCTATTCGGTGTCTAGCTGTAGAGTTACTGTATTACTTGGTAATGATTTTTTTTTCTATGGAAGTGGCTTTGAGGCCACAGTGAGTTCAACAAGGGATTTTCCAGAGGGATATTTAGTTGGTTGCAAATTGCAACCTCAACACAAGATCTCACTAACCCAACACAATGGGCCTGTAGGTGATGTGCTGAGCTATACAGAATGCATCACATGATGAAGTCTGTACATCTCACAGGGTTAGCGCTCTCCACAGTGCTGAAATATCCACATTTTGTGTGTTATTGAGTCGGTGTTGTGATAATTTTCCCAACCTGATTACTGTTGTAAAAATGATGTTCTGTGGTCATGACTGAAATTATTATTAAGATCCAAGTCATTCTCAAACACACTGAAAGACTTAAACTTTAGTCAGTTTCTGGTCTGGATCACATCAGCCTCTCTGGGCAGATCCTCACTAACAGGAACAGTGACCTCATATCTAAATGTCTTACAAAGGTGGAGCTTGGCTCTTCATCGAAGCTCTACCTGGACGACCCCACAGGAAGGAAAGGATGGAAATTATGTGATGACTTTGGACAAAATTCATGAAGACTGTGACTCACACACACCCTGTACCCATTTTAGCTCATCTTAATTCTAATGAAAGCAATGAAAATGTTATGTTAATTGAGCACAATTTTATTTATGTTTTTTTTCTGTTTCTTTTCCTGTGATAAACTGCATTAAATATCAATTACTTATTTTTGTTTACACATGAAAATTCAATTCTGCTGCAACATTAGTTCATTCAGCCTATTAATGACTATATTTAGGCTGCTGTTGAGGGTGAAGGCCTACCAGTGAAAAGAACTTTCCACAAACAAGAAGCTGCCCATCTGACTTTGTATCACCAAAAATGAGGATGTTTTGATGTTTATAACAGAGCTGCACACATGGCTTTAAAATGAGTGGAGTTTTTTGCTGATCTCTGATGAATGAATTTATACCTTAGTGTCTCTTTATTGATCTCACAATCACAATTTGGTTAACAGTGACCCAAAGGTGTCTGTATGAAAAAGATGTCTCATCTGCTTTAGTTCATTTTAAGGCGTTTCCCAAGTTCATTTAAATATATTTATAAATATATAAAAGCCATCTTATTTTAAGTTTCATAATTATCAGCATATTACCACTGTGATTATTGATGAGCTGAGTTTTTGTTTTTTCTATCGCCGTCCGAAAGCGGAGCAGTCTTCCGGGACGCAGCTGCAGCCGTATCAGCCTGTGTCAGGGGTTTCACCACTGCTGCATTTTGATGTCGACCAGGCGGGTAAAAAAGCTGCCGCCAGCACCGACCACGGTCTCATTTACCAGCCTATAATTAATGTTTACCAGGCAGTATGACATACACTAAGCAGTGGCTCCTGGTCGGGTTTGCGCTTCTTTATATTTATGGAGCAGCTGAATGTAGAAGGAATTTCAAATGTCCTTCAGGATGCTCCTGCTCCAAGGAGACGATCATCTGCGTCGGTGCCACACAGATCCCCCGGACTATACCGAATGAGATCAACTCACTGTGAGTAACTAATCTTATTTTTTTACTCCTCAATTCAATGAAGCGCAAGGCAGTCAGTGGTGCATTCAAGGAGGCATTTTACTTGCTATTCTCTGCTTCCCCGCAGAGTTGGCACTTAGTGTGTCTGGTACAGAGTGTTAACATGTCCCAGTGTGTGTAAGACTTTGATTTGTGTGTTTTCCCCGACAGGAGCATTGTAAATGGATCTATTTCTGAAATTACAGAGGGGATGTTTGCTCTCATGCCCTCTCTCCAGCTGCTGTAAGTGCAATTTATAGAGTTAATCGATTGATCAGTGGTCCAGCTGACATTTTTACAGTGTTTACACACCAACATTAAGTAGATGGAGCATCCATGGGAAAAACTTTTTTTCTGTCTATTGTGGTCATTTTGAGTTAGAAAAGAAGGAAATGTTTCAAAAAGGGAAGTTTGAATCTTTACTTTTCTCGGTTTACATGGGTTTTTTTTTCTTTTCAGACTTCTGAATTCAAATTCTGTGACCACAATCAAAGATGATGCCTTCTCTGGCCTCCCACATCTAGAATATTTGTAAGTATTATTTGTCAACTTCATATTTTCTTAAAGTGACATAATGTGACAAGAAAACATGATGTTTTGTCTGTTGTTTTTGTGACTCTTTTAAACCTTTTGCACAATATTATCAGTTTTAGATGCACAGTTTACTTGAATATATACCACATAATAATTAAATATTTATGTTGGAGGACTTATTTCCATCATGCAGTAAATATACTTGCTGATCATTTTTCCTACTTCGTCCCCACCCTCCAGTATACCCATCTTACTCTCCAGAACTCAAATAACTCTGTCAGCTCCATTGATGGGCTATAAATAATAAGCATCATATTCTGACTTGTGTATCAGCATCTACAGATATATCCATATGATGTGCTTTAATATATGTCATTGTGAATTACATTATACCATATGATCATTTGCTTGCCCACATTGATAAACCTGTTTGGACAGGTTCATTGAAGGGAACAAGATTGAAACCATCAGCAAAAATGCCTTTCGTGGTCTGCGAGATTTGACTCATCTGTAAGTCTGCTGCCATTCTCTTTACTGTCCATGCAGCATCTGCATGACCAACACCTTATTATCACAGAGACTGAGTAATGTTACAACCTGATACAGAAAACAATGGCATAAGAGCATTTCTGTGGTCTCCTTATATCTCTGGTTTAGATCACTGGCCAATAACAAGATGAGGTTTCTGCCAAGAAATCTGTTTTTCGACTTGGATTCGCTGCTGGAACTGTGAGTAAGCAGTTGTGGTGCCAGCACTGAGTGTGTGTGATGTCTTCTCCTGACTGCAAGTAGAGCTGACTCAGGCTGTGTTTTGTGTTTAGCACCGCACAAGAATAATATGGATATTACAAATATCGTGATTAATTCTGTCCAGCTTTGTAATGCATCACTGTTTTAGGGTGACTTTACATGGAGAATAAATTGCTGGATTTTTGGGGGAATTTTTCAATAGTTCTTATTAACAAATAATGCAGAAATGCTTGTTGGTGAACAAGAGTGTGGGAACAATTCTAAGAACAATCTTTTGTCTATTTTTTTTTACATACATATGCATAATGATGTTGATCATATAATGCATTTTGGCGTCATAGTGTAGACATATGTTCAAATTTTATACAGGAACTGCTTGAATGACTTACTGCACCGGCTCCATCTTTTGTGACGTGTCAACCTTCTCACTCTTTCCCTTCTCCATATAAAACAATGTGAATAATTTATAGTCCACTAAATATTTCCAAGCTAATGTTGTAGGTATTGATGAATCCCTCTGTCGTTTATTAGTGATCTGCGAGGCAACTCTTTCCAGTGCAATTGTGAGAACAAGTGGCTGATGACATGGCTGAAAAACACAAACGCCACAGTATCAGATGTCTTCTGCGCAGGCCCCAGTGACATGAAGGGCAAGCGGCTCAATGACCTTCCTATTCCACCAGGCGGGTGTATCTCCACAGGTAAAATCACAAGTAGACTGTCAAAGGCAAACAGGGAGAGGCACAGGCACAGCTAAACACGTCATGTTCAAAAAGGAAGAAAGAAATAAGAAAATAATCAATAAAACTGTTAAATAATTCACTGCATGCATTATTCTGCACTGAAAAGCAAACAAACAGAGTTCAGGCCTGCTACTATGTGTGTCTCTTAAAACATGTACACACACTCACACAAGCACACACATTCTTGAACAACAACAAGACGAAGAAACAATAAGAATCCACAGCTTTGCCAGCAGCTTTGTGAGGCTGTATCAGGCACAGCGGTGCTTTGAGCCAAATGCTAATGGCAGCATGCTAACACGCTCGCAGTGACTCTTAAACAGCTGATATTCAGCAGCTTTATTGTTGATCATATTCTGAGTTTAGCATGTTAGCATTATTAGCACTATTGTTGTGTGGTTATAACATGTTACAATAAGATTCATTAAGTTATTAGTAAAGAAAAACACACAATATCTTTCCATGTTAATGTTTTATGACATAATACAATATTACTATGCTGTATATTTAATGATTCAAAATCTCTTTTTTCATTCCACTTGTTTTGTTTAAGCTTGAATTCAGAGATTGAGGAAAAATATAGAGTACAGTGCAAGATTTTAAAATGACTGTTTTGACTTTATTTTTCACATCTGTGCTTTATTACCTTTATAATCAAGGCAACTTGGACAAATAAGATGAAATACTGACCGACATACAGGAAAACCTGAGAAATTGTAACGTATTCAAACTAAATATTAAACAACATTACACTCAAAGTGAGAGGAAACTGTAGCCTCCACACAGTGTCATCCAGAAGCTTTTCACAGCATGAAAAATGTAATTTAAGAAGTGAGGTTTTAAATGCCACCTCTTTCACTTGGTCAGCAGTTCTAACAGTTTCTGTTTTTGTCTGCATTTCACAGACTTTGTGCGTCATCAGTCCATTCCCATTCAGTCCATGTCAGCAGACATCTTCTTCTTTAAGGAGGACATATATGTGGCGATGGCTGCTCCAAACTCTAACAGCTGTGTTGTCATGGAGTGGGATCACATTGAAATGAATTTCAGGAAATTTGACAATATAACAGGTTTGACCACATCTAAGTATATTTCAAAGAATACATCTGTGTTTTCCTAATGTTCTGTACTTGTTACAGTCAGAAATCTCATGAAAAGACCAAAACCAAAAATTAACTGATCCAGTAAACAAGTTTTACATGCTTATCTGAAACCGAAGCTGGATAGAGCTTCTTTCCTGTTGTTATAGACATAAAACATATACTGCTGTGACGGATATGTGACTCCATTACCATGAATATGGGTACTGTATTTTTTTGTCTTTTGAGCTAATCTCACTATCACTGTCATGGTGCTGTAAGTATCTCTGAGTGCACCAGCCGCATGTCAGTTTGTCCTGGCCCTATAATAGTCAATGAATACAATAACTAGTTGTTTAAAGAAATTATTTTTCCATTTTTCAAAATAGACTCTCTTTGTCTACTAGAAAGTAGTAGCTTGGGTCAGACTGAAGCTGTCTAGGAAAATTAAAAAAGTATTGAGAAACAGATCAACCAACTATTGTTGGTTTTGGACTTAGTTTCAATTGAACTTCATTTAATGTCATTTTGTGTTGCATATTACCACTGACAACTATTTTATCCTAACAGGGAAATCAGTTGTTGGATGCAAGTCAGTTCTGATTGACAGCCATGTCTTGATAATTGTCACCCAGCTCTTTGGAGGCTCCCATTTATACAAGTTTGACGATAAGCAAAACAAGTTCACAAAATATCAAACAATTGAAGTCTTCAACATCTCAAAGCCAAATGACATTGAGGTCTTCCAAATGGAGGGTGAATGGTATTTTGTGATCGTGGACAGTTCCAAGGCGGGGATGTCTACCCTTTACAAGTGGACTGACCAACCAGACCGCAATGAAACTGGCTTTTACTCCTACCAGTTTATCCACGAGTGGTTTCGTGATACGGATGCTGAGTATGTCGAGGCGGATGGG
Organism: Ctenochaetus striatus; assembly: GCA_034780835.1. Lineage (NCBI taxonomy): Eukaryota > Metazoa > Chordata > Actinopteri > Acanthuriformes > Acanthuridae > Ctenochaetus > Ctenochaetus striatus. The sequence goes on from JAUZTA010000024.1 coordinate 830,691, forward strand.
AAGTCCTACCTCATCTTAGCAAGTCGCTCTCAAGCACCCGTCATCTACCTGTGGAACAAGAGCACCCTAAAGTTCACACTTCACGATGAAATCCCACATGTTGACGACGTGGTGGCAGTCAAAGCTTTCAGAGAGGATAATGAGCTTTATTTGGCCATGACCTGCTACATTGGTGACTCTAAAGTCCTCAAGTGGGCCAATAAGCAGTTCACGGAGGTTCAGGCTCTGCCCTCTCGAGGAGCAATGATCCTTCAACCTTTCTCCTTCGCAGACAGGCACTACCTTGCTCTTGGCAGTGATTATTCCTTCACACAAATCTACCTCTGGGATGTGGAAACCAAAATGTTTCACAAGTTCAAGGACATTTATGTGCAGTCGCCTCGGTCATTCACAGCAGTGACCACTGACCGCAGGAATTTCATCTTCTCCTCCAGTTTCAAGGGCAAATCGATGGTTTTTGAGCATATTATAGTAGACTTGAGCTTATAATGCGAAATAATGACTAATCAAAGTTTGAGTTGGCCACTTAGATTGCTATTGTGTGTATACTACGAAGGAGTCTCAAATGCTGTTTGTCTTCCTTATGCAACTAGATAAATCGTTGCTAGTTGAAAACAAACTTCTTCAGTAAGTTTCTGCAACTTGTACACATTTCTAGCATTTATTGAGGTTTGGTTGATAAAGATCCCAAATATCTAATATGAAGATTGAAATATAAAATATTGTCCATGTTTGACAAGAAACAGCATGAAGATAATTTAATACTAGATATGTTCTTTAAAGGTATTGGTCTCTAATGTCAAAATGTCCAAATTTACTTCAAAATTCTCTTGACTGGGTTAAGTAATTGTAGCAATTGAAAATTTTCAAGCCGTCTAAGCCAAGTAACTGTCATAACTGATTATTTAAAAGTATGCATGTAAAAAAAAAAAAAGATTTTCCTCATAATCTTTTCACCAGACATACAGCAGAATGTATCACGTAATGTATCATGAGCTTAAAGCCTAACTCTACAACATGTATAACTTGCTTCTATATGAACTGAGTGCCTGATTAGTGGCAAAATAGAATATGATTTACTCCTGATTCCTATGCAAATTGTATAGTAGCGAATGTTGCTGTGAATTACAATCATAAGGTTAATTGTGTGCTGCTATATGAATTTAAATGACATTTTAATGGTCATAAAACTCAATTGTGTGATCCTTTCTTTACTGATCTTTTGATATTTCTCATATGTTGGACAAATGTAATCACAGTCTGTTTGACTTGGATCATGAATCTTTATCACACATATAACAATCGCATGTTGTGCAAAGTATGTCTAAAATTCACAAAATGCTAACAAGATTCAGCAAAAGCGATATGAATGCTAGCATTTCAGATTTCTCAAAATAAAATACATTTTGCCTATCTATTTATTCCAATGCTTTACCTTGCAATGGTGTGTCCTTCCCTTTTTGCCCAAAAGTCATGATTAAGCACTGTTGTTTTATACATGACACTACATTGACAAGCTTCAGACTTGTGTAAAAATGTGTGTAAATGCATTAAAGAACATTTAACCACATGCATTCAGCTGTATGCCACTCTGCCGTCCATTCTTGGTAGATGCACAGACTGTGAAATGCAGTCATTAAGACAAAGTGCCTCAGACAGCATGCTTGAAATTTATAGTGCTGTCAGCATCTGATGTCTGACACAGCATTTTCTTTTAACTGCAACAGTGGACATAAATGCATTTTAAGAGAACAAGACTAGAGGAATTTAAAAAGGGTTTTATTGGCCTGTTTACTAATGTATTTGTTATTAAATCAGTCAGCTAAAATGGTTCTGTTTAGAATCACATGGCCACTTTTCAGACTTAGTGAGCCAGACAGAGTCATCATCTTCTGTTATTATTGTCAGTGATGTCGTACACGATTGATGCTGCTCTAAAAGCCTCTTAAGATAAACTCATAAATCACCTTTATGTACAATCAACAGAAGCAGTTATTTACAGAACAAGATCTGCATTCTTTCAATTTTCCAACATGCATATACTTCTACATTGTATACTTTGAAGACCACTAAAAACTAATTTATATTGATTGAATTTGACCTTCTTCTTCATGTTTGCATTGCAGATGATCAGTCAGCAATGTGTGTAATGATTTATAATACTTTCTAAAAATAATCATCTGAACACAGAAAAAAAATGTATATACTTATATCATGATATTGATATTAATTATCCTGAAACATTTCAAGAAGTCAACTCATTATTATGAAAGACAGTGGTAGACTGTTAGTTATAGGATTATCTACCTACTTACTTCGAATATTACTTATTTAGGACATTTTGAATCGATAAGGCTCATTGTTGGCCTTGGGAACAGCTAGAAAATAGGCAAAAATGCAAATTTCGTCAGTATTCGTACATATGATAATATTTTTCATATTTTCCCATTTAACTTACAAAGGTTGCAGTATTTTTAACAATGAAGGTCACATACACAGGGAGTTCCCAGTTTACCGAGGGTTTCCAAATGCGTCGTGACGCTTCTCTGACGTCGGGACGGACGGAAGTGATGCGGGTCGTGTTCCTCGATCAGCTAATCTGTTTTGATGATGCAAAATGTCTTTAAATCTGATCACCGGTGATGCCCATTTGAAACTCACCTTGCGTCATTTTTATTAACCTTTTTTTTTCTACAACACCGCGCGAGATGGATCCGAGCAGGAGGAGCGAAAGTGACTGGCAGGGTCTGGCCAACGAGGTGAGACAGTAGATACGTTTAAGAGGAGACAAGCGTGAAATTGTTACGTACTCACTAACCTCCAGTGAGGTTGTGCACCAAACTGTCACATCAGTGCTTCATTTTGTGTGTCTTTTAAATGTGTGTGTGTGTCGCGTGCTGTTTGGGGCCACAGAGAAGTTACGACATGTAGTGTTAATTAAGTACTAAAGGAAAAAGGATTACATTTTAACCCTGCTTTTGTTTCTCTGAGGCAGCAGGGAATGTAGATAAGGAAGTTGGTTTGTTTTCTTAGCTCCTTTTTCCTTGTACCTGCAGAGGCGTGTAAAACGATATGCACTTCACTGCAAGTGTGTTGACCTTTCTCTGGTTATTTCTGATAATCTGTCAAAATAAATATATTCAGTTGGCAGCTCATGGTGTGTTTGGGATCACCTCCTGTGTCCATAATTTACACCACGGATCCAGTAATGAAGTAAAAGCAGATATTTTTGTGTATTTTATTGGTGATGTGTTTATGACTAATATCAAAGCTTTTTGTTTCAACAGAGTGCGAAACAAAATTTTGTGTTTTTTAAAATCGAAATATTGTGATATTATTATTATTATAATCATTATTATTTCCTACCAGAATTATTTTAAAGTATGCCTTTGACAAGTTGAGGTAACAACTGATTGTGAATTGGTGAATCAACAAAAATACATACAAACCAGCCCTGATGGTCTGATTTATAATTAAATTAATTTATCCAGCAAACAGGAGCTTCTTAAAAATGACAAATGTTGCTTTAAGCTATTAACCATCATGAAAATTGTGTTGAGCATTTTTCTCTGCATTGAATAGTCTAAAGAAATTGTTCAAAATAATGGCTTACAGAGGAATCAATAAGATAACTAATCTTAAATTGCAGTCCTTAACTGAGATTTGATAAATCAATATCAGAGGAAGGTCTTATGTGGTTATTGTGATATAAATTGTTTTCCATAATGGCCACACACTGATTGATTATCTTCTTCAGTAAACAGTTGAAGTAAGTTTCTATATGCGGGGAACAATACTCACTACTTCCTGTATCATCAATGTACTAACAACCCTGCCTTTTACTGTTTTACTCTTTCTAAAATGACATTTGTTCTTTCATGCAGTTTCTGATTTGTAAGCGTAAGTTGGAGAGTAAGAAAGAAGCTCTTCTGATTCTGTCCAAGGAGCTGGACACGTGTCAGCAGGAGAGAGATCAGTACAAACTGATGGCCAACCAGCTCCGGGAGCGACACCAGGGACTCAAGAAGAAGTACAGAGAACTCATTGTAAGCCATCTGCATGTGTCCCAAAGACACATCCTAAGCATTGTAATGGACAGAAGAAAAAAAAATCAGAGTTAAGATTGTTTTTGTTTGTTGTGCACTGCTGCATTTTGGAGATGTTGCATTTAATGACAGATATTCTTTGTTTTTTAACTGATAGGATGGAGATCCCTCTCTGCCCCCTGAGAAGAGGAACCAAGTAGGTTCATTTCAACCTGTAGATTTTCTATGTGCATCATGTCTTGTAAATTTTATATGCTGATAAATAATACTTGAATAAAAGTTGTAAAGGCTCATCAACATTGCATTTGTTAACTTAACAATTAAGATCCAAATGGCCGGAAATAAGTGCACTTTAATGCTCAAAATCTAGTTATGTGCACATATCATGCTTGTGTTTTATGGACTTTAAGTTGTATGTTTGTCCTGCTGACTCAACATTTATTTGTATTGATCAGTGTCTGTGGGTGGAGAACACTTGCTGCCAAGGTTCATAAGAATAATATAACTGAATTCAGCCAAATTTATCAGAGCTAATGTGATGCTCTTTGTGATTTTAGGATGAAAGATTGGTCAAATTTAATGTACAGCTTTTCCCTGCAGCTTTAAATGTTTTTTTTTTTAATTCAAGAGCTGAATTAAGACCTCATGATGTTGCTCATATGATCTCACACTGATGTCATGTTCAGGTCAATTTAGCCCAGCTACTAAGAGACTCCAGAGAAAGAAACAGTCAACTGTCTGAGGAGATGAAGGAGCTGAAGCAACGACTACTGGAAGCTCAGGGTGATAACAAGGTACCAAATCAGGCTGCGCACCAAAGTAAAAACTACTATCAAATCAAATTAGGTTATGAAGTTCCTCAATTTTTCTTATATTGTTGTTTTATCCCTAAATATATCTCCATGTATGTCCAGTATCAGCCTTCTTAGAAATCAGTTCATCATGTTGTAAATTTTAACTGGGTCTTTCTTTTCCTGACAGCTTTTACGAATGACCATCACCAAACAGAGGCTGGGAGACGAGGAGGTTGGTGCTCGACACTTTCCTGCACATGAGCGGGAAGATCTGGTCAGACAGTTAGAAAGAGCCCGAGAACAGGTGAGAACTGGAGGTAATCTTAACATTTCAGACAGGAACTTCCATGATCCCACATCACTTCAGGGCATAAATAAACCACATCTT
>JAUZTA010000024.1:876078-892417 GCA_034780835.1 Ctenochaetus striatus
GCTTTAAATGCAGCTAAAGGCACAAATTGACTTTTTATAGTTACCTTAAATTACACTTTCTGTCTGTAATTTTTGTAAGTGTTTTATGAAAAAAGAGGCGTAAATTAGTAGATAAATAACATGTGCAAAGCACTATGGGTGCTGGTTATTTTCATGCTGCAACGTGGGGTCTATTTGAGGTGGACTTACAGGGAAGGCATTAATAGTCAGAGCAGGACAAGAATAAAATATGACCATATGATGAAGCTGGCAGAAACAAATTTGACAGACACCAGCATGTGTCACCCTGGCCTGTTACCTGATCTCTTTTCCAATCGTAAGACTTGACTGCAATGGAAAGTGAGCTGATCACTTTTCTTGCCTCATGGACCCCCCCAGTTGGCTGTAAGTAAATATGATGCTTTTATTAGTGTGCTTGCTTACGCAGGGGCAACTCCAACATTTCTCCTACTTGTTAATACTGTGCTAGCTTGGAAAAATAAATAATACTTGGTTTCATCAGCAAAATAAGATCAAATTATACCAAAGTTATCGTTGATCAAATTATTGTTAAGTCCTGACCTTCAAACCCTAAAGCATCAGTATTTGCCGACATGGATGAGAGTCAAACATGAAATATTTTTCTCCAGAAATACAGCTGCACTTTCAGTTCCATAGTACATTGACTTTGCTGAGCATTAATCAGTTAAAAACTGCAGCTTTTAAAACTTTTACTAACCCTATATCAAATAGAAAAAAAGTTTGTTTTCTTATTAATTTCAGATTTTTGAACTTTTTTATCTTCTTCACTTCCTTTCCTTTCTCTCTCTCTCTCTCCCCCCCTCTCTTCTGTTGTCTCAGGGCCTGGTCACAACGAGAGCCAATCAGAAAGACAAGTAAAGGAGACCAAATCCAAATGTAAGCGAATTGCTCGGCTTCTGACAGATGCACCCAACCCTCAAAATAAGGGAGCCTTGCTGTTCAAAAAACGTCGCCAGAGGGTCAAGAAGTATACACTTGTGAGTTACGGGACTGGTGACAACAAGATTGACAGTGAAGACCAAATAGAGGAGGAACCTGAAGACGTCAGATCATCTGGGTATAACTTTGTGGCAACAAGTGAATCAGAGTTAGAGGAAGAGTATTCTGTGTATCACCAGCAGCGTAACTTAAGTCTGAATTGGGGAAGTGTTAGAGAAATGGAAGCGCTACCAGAAACAAAAGGGAAAGGTGTTTTGATGTTTGCCCAACGTCGCAAACGAATGGATCAAATTGCATCAGAGCACGAAGAACTGAGGAACAAAGGAGTACCTGTGGAGACATTTACACCTGAACCTGAACTTACAGAAGCAAGGAATATATACGACACGAAAGAAATGTATGAGTACACTGATCCAGCCAACTGCATGGACGTAAATCTCAAACAGCATGTAGAATATCAAGATAATATTGAAGAGATGAACCACCTATCCAATGTGTCAAGACCCCTGGTGCCAAACAGAACTGCAAAGCCTTTCCTAGGATTCCAAGAAGGCACAACTGCTCCTGTCATGTCTGGTGGTGTTGCTCCAGCAACAAAGAAGCATGAACCAAGATTTAAAGTACCTGTGCCTATAAATACCAACCCACAGGTGTGGTCCCCAACTGGAGATATCATAGCCTCAAGAGATGAGCGAATATCTGTACCAGCAATCAAGACCGGTATCCTACCAGAGCCAAAACGAAAAGTCACCAATAAACAACTAACCATGCTGGCACAGGATTCTCACCTTCAAAACAAAGGGGACAGGAGGTCTTATATTGAGTCAGAGGAAGACTGTTTTAGTCTAGGTGCTGAGGCTTGTAACTTCATGCAACCCAGATCAGTAAAACTAAAGAATCCCCCTCCAGTTGCTCCGAAACCTACAATCAACCCAAATTGCCCACCTTGGATGAGGAGGAGCCCCTCTAGTGAACCCTATATTCCACCGAGAAGTCCAGTTTTACCGCCTTCACACAGTCCAGTGGGCCCTCCTAGTCAGCACTACTCACAGCAGCAAGATTGGGCTCAGCCTCAGCAGATGGCCAACCATTGGGCACCAGATCAAACTCAGGCAACACTTCAAACACATGCCAATGCCTGGGCTCAGGTCAACTCTTCTTCTCAGCTTCATCTTCAGCCAACCGCAAATAGCTGGAGTCAACAGCCGCCACGATCCCCTGTGAGTATGCAACCCCGCAGTCCTAGTTACAGCCCACATCATCCACCTTCACCCTCAAGGAGTAAGCCAGAAAGTGGTCCACACTCAGTTGCCTCTTGTCCACCACAAGCAGGGAAGTCATATGCCCAAGCATCAAAAGCATCACAGGCTTCTCCAAAGGGTCGAGTCTCAGACAGAGGTTTTAATCGAGCTGGTGATGGTCCAACCATGGCGGGGAAAGGTGCAGAGTTGTTTGCCAAAAGACAGTCCCGTATGGAGAAGTTTGTGGTTGATGATGAAACAGTGCAGGCTAATAAAACAAGATCCCCCTCCCCAAACTCATCACTCCCAAGCTCTTGGCGGTACTCTTCTATTGTTCGTGCCCCACCCCCTTCATCATACAATCCCTTTCTTGGTCCTTTCCACCCTGGATCAGCAACCAAGCAGCCCCCTGCCACAAGCCCCAAAACCAAGCCGAAGACCAAAGAAAAACCAAAATCAGCCCCAAAGCACCTTAATAGCTTAGATATTATGAAACACCAGCCTTATCAGTTGGACTCATCACTGTTCAAGTATGATGCAGTCCCTGAGGCCAAAAGCCCAAGCCCCAAACCACCAGCATCAAAGTTTGAGATTACTAAAAACCTTAAACAAAGATTTGCCCCTCCCCATTCTACCTCTAATGCCCCTGAGCTTGCTGTTCAAAGCAGGGAAGAAGTCCCAGCTAAGTCTTCTGCATCGGTAAGTTCCCCAAATTCTTCTGCCTGCCAAAACACAAGATCAGCTGAGCCTCTCGCAGCTGAGGAGCACTTGGATGAAAAGCACATTGTCACAGCTGCAGCTCATCACATGACCAACGAGCAGACACCAAGCGCCCAACCTGCAAGCACATCCTCCCAGTCATCTGCTGGTGACAGCATTGCTTCAGCTTATTCTCCTGCATCTCTTATTGCTAGAGGCGTGCGTCAAATGGCACCTTGGCCAAAGTTTTCTGCAAAGAAACCACTGATGACAAGCACACAGTGGAAGCATGTTACTATGCTTCATTAGTTCCAGTGCTGCATATGGTCATTTTTTGGTGTAGTCAACACTGAGATGATAGAACAAATAACACTGGCAAACTGGTAGCGATCTAAAATGTCTTACTGAAAATGTATAGACTTTTGCACTGTCTTAATGTAGGCCACATTCAAAATCATTAACAGAGTGCACCTATAGAGATATATTTAACCAGAAATGTGAAGAACGCATGGCAGGGTGGTTGAATGTACAGCAGAGCAAGCTGTTACTGTAATTATAAATCTATGGAATATAGACTAAAATAAATAACTTTGCACATTATATCATTTTTCTAAAACTAAAAAGGTGCATGTGTGCTTGACGAAGGAAATTAAGACTAAGTAATGTTGAGTGATTCTCAGGAAGTGCTTTTACATTTGCAATTATGTTTGCGGAGATCCTTCAACTAAGGTCTCTAGTTTGTTGTTTTTCTTTTCTAAAGAATCAGATTACATATGTAACATGCATTTTTATCTAGAAAAAGCCACCGAGGATGCCAAAAATTACACAAATTAATATATATACATATCTTTTATTTATTACGAATTCAATTTTAATATACTGGCACATTGGTAACACTTTTGAAATTATATTTACAGAATATTTTATTAATCCAGTGTGTCTGGGGCAAAAGTGTCTATGCGCTACATTTTTGGGGAATCCATAGGCCTACAAATTGCAATTCCATCAGTCTCATTCCAAACTTTTATGGCATCACAACGACTAAAAGAATTAATGTTGGTTGTGAGCATCAACCCTGACGACTTTAAATGTTTCATTTTATTTTATTTTTATTTTTTTAAGTGGATTATTAATTTCTTTCATCATGGCCAGTCATTTCACTGTCAGTAAAGTCATCAGACATTTTTATCCTCATCCTTAATGTAAAATGTTATCACATAGATTTGACTCTTCTCCTATTGATTCACATTACCAGTAGCTCAACTCAAAATGAATGTAGGAATTGTCTTGTTTGTCTCTACATCTCTGTCTTTCAAACATATCACTGTTTATTGCACTTCTTGTACTCAGCATAATTATGCTATTAAATTTCTTTCCTCCTACTTGTGTACTTCTTCTATATGTCACAAGCTTTGTTCTGTTTTTTTTCTCTGAACTACTGCCACCGTTTCTGAGTCTATTTTCCACCTTTATCCTTCTTACTGTCGCACACATTCACATATAGTTTACTTATCTTTATGGCACCTTCAGCAATATTAGTTCTTCTAAGAGTCACTCTACTATTGGTCAATTTCTACAACTAGTTTTTCATATCAATATAAAATGCTAAATTGCTGAAGGTTTACACCATTACTGACCAGCCTGACTTCATAATTCACCTTGACTGACCCTGTGTTTGTTTGTTTCCACAGCATACTCATCAGTTCACTTTAAATCTCTATCAAGTTTGGAACTATAATCTTGGCCTTTTAAGATTATCTGCATAACTCTTTAGAACAAATGTCATAAGCTATTGATGTGAAATCCACTATGAAGTAGAATTTAATTTTTGGAATTCTAAATGTCTTATAAGAAATTTTAACCTTTCTGTCATCACCCAAAATTGTATTTCCATGAAGTTTTCATTGTTTTTTGCTGATTTAAGCCAAAAGAAAGAACCGACAGCAGCAGGCCTGCAGCAGTTTTACCTGGCAGTGTGGGTATTTTTATCCTACATTAGCTGCTAAAGGCTGCTAGGTAACTGAGTTACCAATGAGGTCACTGCCTGAGCAAAGAAGTCTACACTGCAGAAAAAAAGCCTGTGGTTTTCAGATATTCTTGATTATTGATCATTAAATCTGTATTTGAGAAAGTACAGTTTTGCAGTTCAGGTCAGATATAACTTTAGAGACAACAGCAGGTAACCAGGTTAAGATTTAACGACACAGAATGCAGAGAGCATTTTTGTTCAAATTTTCTTACATAGTTCAAATATTTAAAGCCTTGTACATGCATGGTAATTCCACACAGGTGATTGGACTTCTTTTGGTCGATAAGAAGTCTTGCTAGAGTGGGGCAGATGAAAGCTTTATCTTTGCTATGGTAAAAGGATTTCAGGGAAATTATATAATTTCCAGCATTGCTCTGCCTGCCTTAAGCAGAAGCAGAGGCATAATCAACCAGAAAAAATGAAAACCTATAAAGAAGTTCTATTTTAGAGTGGATTTCCAATTTAAGTCGATAAATCAAATTTGGCAAGATATAGTTCCAACCATAATTTTATGGTCTTTTTAATGTTTTTTTTGTAGTGTCATTGCCACTGTACTTATTTTTACTTTCTTGAACCAACAGCAGGTAAGTTCTTAAATACTAATTCATTTTTCCATATTTATTAATGCCCCTAATTCAAGACATTTACACTTTCTAACCCATATATTTATATCTCACAACACGTTCAAAGAACTTAAGGAGAGACAGTATCTTCTAGTCCTCTAGTCTAGTCTTTATATTAAAAAAATGTTTGAAAAGTTTTTTTTAAAAAGTTATTTTAGACTAAGATAATTTTTAAAGGGTTTATGTTGTTGGATTCAGGCAAAATCCACTCATTCTCATTTCAAATTAAAATTGCCCAAACAATCAATTCCAGGTACAAAAGTGATAAGATGTAAAAAAAAAGCAGAAGGGCCGTCTTTGGCAAACTTTGGTTCTCTAAAATGTATTATATATTTCCAAATAAAACATGTATGAAATAAACATTATTAGTTGTCCAGGCTTCCATGAAGCCAGAGGGTGGCAGCAAAGTCTGCACAGCTGTTACACCAGTCAGTTAATGAGTGTTTTTCATTTCAGGGATTTGGTAGGAACCGCTCCCTGAGCCTTCCCAGGCGACTGTACTCAATGCCCGCTCCTGGACCTCGGTCACCTGTGAGCACACCTGGAATGCAGTCGTCATTTTTACCTACCCAGAGGCAAGCATCTTTTCAAGAAAGAGTCAGCAAGCCCTTGACACCATGGGAGGCAGCATCAAAAAGCCCAATTGGTTCAGTGGATCAGGCCTTTCTGTTTCAGGGCTACCCGTCTTCTGTTGCCTCTCATGTCACAGCTGCAGGACACCGCAGATCTCTGCCAGAGCCTCCGGAAGAATGGAAGCGCAGGGTGTCCCTTGATTCTCCAACTATAAGTATGCCTCATTACCATGCAGCCCCAGCTTTTCAGGCACCGTCCGCGAGCAGGACATTTTCACCTGAGAAACCAACCTTCTATGGGCCTCCATTCAAACCTGCTCAGCCTTTAAAGTCCCCCAGCAGAGCCAGTATGGGATACATGGGACAAATCTCCAGTCCCACAAAGTATTCTCCCATGCATAGTGCAGTTCAGAGAAGCTAAGATCACTAAGATACAGTCAGCAAGGGAAAAAAAGAGAAACATACTTTTATATTTGAATGATATGTGATACAGAGGATCATGTAAATGTATTAAACATGAGAGATGAAAAAGTACATTTGGCTCAAAGAGATGGAGTATGTTCACTCTTTTGTGATGAAAAATGTGGTTGACACGTATAGGTTCAAAGTTACCTAGTAGGTCTGAGACTTCGGCATATTTTAGACAGTTTACACTGTTTCTTTTAAATTGTTGAGAGTGGTTGGTCTTGCACAAAAAATCACAACTGTATCTTCACAGTGTGAGTGGTCACTTGGTTTGAAGGCACAACAAGTTACTGTAGCTTTTGTGCTGTGCTGTTGATGAGATATTACTCTGCTAAGCATTAATGAAAGGTGTTGCAGTTGTGTCCATGTGATTGTTTTGGAAAATTTATGAAATATTTTGCAGACTGATTTAGGACAGGCCAAGACCACTACAGTTAAGAAAAGTGTTAGCAAAGTGTTTTGAGAGCTAAACTGTAAGTAGATGAAAGACGTTTGTGGCAGCTTGTGTTTTTCAAGTGGCGTGATGTTGCTCACTGAAAATGCTTTGAATCATGACGTTAATTTTTAAATATTTGCTAAGAAATAAGGCACTTAAATAAAAAGTCTGAATTTCTTTTAGTCTTGATACCAGCTATGGCTTTTTAATCACTTTTTCAGGTTGGAGTTATACAAATTCTGTCATATCTAAATATTTTATGGAGTGATAATCAATATAGATGCCACTCATCTTGATTTAATAGTAGTCCTTTCTCTCACTATTATGGCAGAAGCAATGGCAATTCAAAGGGTGAACATTTCTATTTATTGATTTAGATATATGTTACCTCTTTTTGCTCAAAGAAGCAAAGCTGCAGTGCATTTTTTAGACATAAAAAGAAGCAAAGCTGCAGTGCATTTTTTTAGACATAGAACAGAGCAAAGTTGCACTAAGTGTTGCATTTTACAGTGACTTTTTAAAACTGATGATTTCAAAATAAATATAAGTTTCTTATAGATATAAGTTTTCATATATATATTTTTTAGTAAAGAGGAACAAATGTTGCATGCATTCTTTCATCAAGTGTCCCACCTTAGATCATACACTGTGTGGTGTTTAAATGTGGCCAAACCACAGATTCTTTCATTAATGTGTTCATGTTTATTTGCTATCATGCCAAATGAGTTGGGCCTTAATCAAGTGTTTGCTTTTTTTGTTTGTTTGCACCTTTTTAAACACAGACTGAAAAATTAAAAGAAATGAAAATGCCCTGAGTTTCTTTTTGTTTTTGTTTTTTTTTATTGTTTGCTTGAAGGACACTGAAATGATGCAATATAAATAAAAAGAAAACATAATTTTTAGTGCAGTTAAACTTGGTTAAATTTAATTCTCTTGTTGTGTCTCAATTTTTAGTCATAAAAAAGGAACATTGATTGAAATATTTTCAACAATTACTTACTCTCTCCAGGGTGGAGCTGGAGTCAAACCAAGCTGATCTCAGGTAGTTCACCAGTTAAACACTGGGACACATGCAGCCGAACACAATCTACTACACGTTTTGAAAAAGTAACATATGCACTTACTGCTTTAACAATTAGCAATATTTAATACAACAAAGTGTCACTGTCGAGTCAGGGACTTCTGTCATGTTTTTTTTTTTTTTTTTCAAGAGATTAAATGTTCGGTATGTCTGAAGTGTGATGACAGGTTTAGCTGTCAGAGTAATGACCTTGATGTTACTTTATAAAAATCTTTCTGGCTGACAACCGTCTCAGGGATGAGACCACGCTTTCCTTCAGCCCTTCTCACTGGTCTGTAAAGCACTACTGGAAATCAGTAATCACACAAAATAACAGTAACACAAGTTAATAGAAGTACACAAGTAGCAGTTGTGCCCAGCACTGGTGATTTTCGCCCAGCGAGAAGCCTTGGAGGTTACATCTACCCATGGAGACGTGCTAACTTTGAAGAATCAACACAGGAAAGAGATCACGACTCTGGGAAGGAGTCCTTGCCTCAAAGAATATCAGCTGGCATGAGCGTGTTGTCCATCCTCTCCCTCTCCCTCTCTGTCTGTCTCTCCCGTAGCTATCCTTACCCCATGGTGTTTGAGAGTGGTTTTGAGTGTTTGGCAAGTTAAATTTAGCCTATTGATGTAAGCTGCATTCCATTCACAACAGACACAGGGACACACGCACAGTTTGGCTTTAGTGTCTTGGAGTGTGAAGATCAGGGAAGATCAAACTACGGACTGTAGGTTGACCCCTGAGCCTCTGTCTCCCCTTCAAGGATACAGGTTGCAACCTAGGGATATCATCGCAGGTACGGACAAGTCTTGTCAAGGTGTATTTTGCAAATTAACTGAATATTTACATTTTGTTTAAGTTAGAATAAAGAGGAAAGTCCTTATTGTAATAAAAAAAAATTGCCTACATCTATCTAACAGTTTATTTTCTATGAATTATACAAGTCACTTCCTAATGACCTCATGGAAATGCAACAGCTGACGGATTAACAGCTAATCATAAATAATTTCTGTCTTTAAAATTATGTTGCTGTACTTTCAGTTAAGTTTGCTTGCAAATAATTTCAAAACTGTTTCATAGTTTGATTGGCACAATTAATCTTTTTAAAGAATTTTTTAAAAAGTATATATTTAGCATTGTGCCATCTAACATCATGGTCTTCATTTGACAACAAGTATATATATATATATAATTGCACTGGCCACTTGCAATGTAAGAAAGTTATTTTGTATATTAATTTCAAGTACTGTTTTTTTTAACTGCTGGATATTTCTCATTTTTAAAAAAACAAATAAAAAGTTGGGACAAAATATTCACCTTTGACCTTTAAGCAGGTGAACTATCTTGTGAAAACATCAGAAAAAAGATGCCACGTTAGTAACATTAGCTCACATACTCGAAAATTGATCCGTTGACCAGATTTAAGAATTACTTGCCTGGTGCCAATGCAAGTACAGTGGGGCTTTAGGATTATGCAATACATTGTAATTTGTTAAATGTAACCTCTACACAGATTATTAGAACATGACAAACACTGATATTGCAGATTTATTCGAAGGGGAAACCTTTTGAATCATTTCCGAATACAAATACATGTTAACCGCAAATAGAAGATTTTATAGATTTAAAAAATGTATTAGTGTATTATGTAACAGGAAAGAAAGGGACAATTACTATGCTATTATCACTTTTTCTTTCCTTATCACCTTTCAAATATTGTCTGTTTTATATTGACAGCATTACAGCTTTATTTTTTTTTTGTCTGACATCTGATGGAAATGACCTTACATTTGAACACCCTGCAGCAAACTATGTAACCTGTCCATGTACGGGCTAGTGCTGCGTTGATGTTGGGGGTCATGGTTTTAAAATTAAAACTCCTTTATAACTTTGGCAGACCAACTACATCCTGTGTCCTGTATATGTTTGCAGTACTCCTGAGTTCTGCCAACCTTGCCAAAGCTACAATGTCACAATTCTGTACAATGCCAGCTGGAGAGAGGAAGAAGTGTGCAGCAGCTATTTGCCGAGAGATCCATGGTACCAATGGTATGATGTTATAGCTGAGGCTCAGAAGACAAATACACTGCTGCAAGAGAATATCCATTCTGATCTGGGTTCAAAATGTCAGGGCTGCTCTCCAGCACTCGCCATAAATAAACTAACTACCTATGGTGGCAAATCCTTTGTCGTTGTCCTTTTCAAATGTCTATTTCTGGGGAGGGGAGGGGAGGGAAGTTGTGAGGGCCAACTGTGTGGCTGTTTGTTATGTGACGATCTGTGACAGCTGGGGTACATTCCGTCTGTAGTGCTGGATGAGAAAGCATCATGTACATCCAAAACTAAATCTCGTGAACAATGATAACTTGTTTTCCATGACAAGGATTATTACAAAATGAACAGTATAATTTTTGTGACACCTTTGATGTCACTTGTTGGTGGTCCGTCGATACTACTTAGCTGACAAAATGATGTCAGCGGTCTTTTTGTGCGTGCACATGTGTGTGTATTTATATTTCATATCCAGCATTTCCCACCTCTAAAACCAGAGCTGGATTAAGCTGCTAAGGGCCCCCAGGGTGAAAATAAACTGTCTACCATGATACCCACTATCCTCCTCCAAGCTAGTTTGCGATAATTTGATTATTCACAAGTTATTTAGAAATACACACTTTGTAAAGATAATTTACAAAGGATCAGTTTTAAATGCTGCAACAAGGTGATCTACCATTTTAGTCTGATGTCTTTTCTGTGTATTGTCAAACAATTTTACAGTTAATCCTGTTATCATGATTGAAGCACTGTTAACCTTTTGGAAGTTGCCCACGTTTTACTGTCATGGCAACCAATAACATCAATAACAAATTTTTTGCTTGGTTATTTAGCAAATTATAGAATTAACCTCACCTGAATAAAACATTTTGTTAGTGTAAGTGTTTCAGTTTTTACAGTTACAAAAATATATTTATTCAAATATAGTTTATCTCAACTTTTTTTCCTGGCAGAGAACGGGATGGATCTCGGAAAGAAGCTCAGCACTCCAAAAGACATAATGTTGGAGGAGTTATCGTTACTATCCAACAGAGGCTCCAGGCTTTTCAAAATGCGCCAGAGGAGATCTGAAAAATATACATTTGAAAGTATCCAAAATGAGGCAAACACACAGCTAAATGTGAGTTCATTTTTGTGTGTCATATTGTAAAATATTTGAGTCATTGGATATTTTGAACACTGTTATGTGTCTTAAAAACATGGTCTGTTTGTATCTGGAATTTTGGCATTAGTGCTGTCTGCATGAATATTCGTAAAATTTTCTGTGTATGACTCATCAAGCATATTTATCAGGAATAATGCTCTTGATAAAGTGTTACAACACAGGGGTGATAACAGAGACATGTGCCATGTGCCTTTTGCATCCTCCAGCCTCCAACCGTCCTCCTCTGAGAGGCTTCTCAGGCACTTTGCTGTTTATCAGTGTCTGCTGATGTGTTTCTGTGTGTGCATGTGAGTGTGTGTGTGTGTGTGTTATGTAGTTAAGAGCGTTGATGTGCATATATACCTGAATGCACGGGAGGCAAGCAAAGCTATAAATGTGCCAACTTTATGTTTCGTCTTTCAACTGATAACCAAAACTCATGAAATGTCCTGTACTGGATTGTGTTTCTCAGAATGACCTTTTAGCAGAGAATGCAAAGGCTGTGGAAATTAAAGTGGATCCACCAGCTGATGGAAATGCTGCTAATCAAGAAAATACTGTTACAGGTAATTATGCTGTTTTGTCACTGAAGTTGTTTATGTTGAATCTAGTGAATTAAGTTCTGTCTTACACTAGCTCCGCCCTTGACTGGACTTTATGGGTAGCAGCTGAAAGTGGTCAGTCAGCTCCATGAAAGATTATTCTTGTTCGTCCCAGCCGGACTTTCTCTCCTCTTCTGAACACCTGGCAGAACATGGAAGTATCCTGATGGAAGCTGATAAAGACAAGTGCTCAGGTTGTGGGAGTTGTGGCCTTCCTCAGGGTTCAGGGTCGCAGAGGGGTAGCTCATTCTGACATGCACCCCTGGACGAGACTCCTGCTGTCTACTTGATTCCTTGGCTTGCTGTTCAGCTAGCAGGAAGTCCCTGCCCCTGCTAGTAAAAGATATGGAATCAGGAAAATATTTTAATGAAATATTTCAGCTGGGTAAGTCGTCAGACTGATCATTTAGGGTGTACCAGAGATCCAGGATTTGTTCTGGAAACAGGCCTTGACTGTTGGTTCTGTTGGCTCAGTTCAAGACAGACAGGAGGGGTTTACTTGTTATTTTGTCTGGTTCCCAAAAAGATAGGATTTTTCATTGCCATTCTGGATCTCTACAATCTGCACCAATGCCATCTCCATTAACCTAAAAAAGCACACTTTCATGTCAAGGTGACACTAAAATATAGCAAATATGTGCTTTGCCTTTTAGGAAATATGAGTACAAGAGACTAGCTACTACTTAGCTACTCCTTGGCTTGTCCTACTGTCAAGAGATGTGTGGACATGACGCTCCAGCTGCTGCACAGCCAAGGCATAAAGGTCCTCTTTTACCTCCATGACCTCTTTGCCATGGCCAAGTCTAAAGCATGGGCTATGATCCACATGGCTCAGTTAATCTAACATCTAACTGAGCTAGTTTGCACATTTGCAACAGCCAAGAAGGCTGCTTTACACCTTCTCCAATCTTCATCTCATTTCTCCACTGCCAGAGAAGTGGTTGATGGTCATCTTGGAAGCCCTGGAGTGTCACTCAGTGAGCCTCTATAGCACTTTTCTCTAAAGGCCTTGTCATACAAGACAGCTTCACTGCTAGCGCTGACCACAACGATAAGAGTGAGCGAGCCAAGTGCTCTGTTGGTCCAACCAAGCTGAATGCAGCTTTGTGCTGCTTGCTACAGGGCTCAGACCAAACCCTTACTTTGTCTTCAAAGGGGCTTCTTTAGGTTGAGAGTAATACAGCAGAAAAAATTTTGGTCACACAGTCCACATCAGAAGTGCAATAAAGCTGTTGGTGTGATGAGGTAATGGAGTGGCCAGTGAAGAACCTTGCTGGAACACCTTGTTAATGTATCTTCCAAGCTTTAGGCAGGCGGAAAGAAACCTTACCTCTGTGGTTAGCGCACACTCCACACACAGCGTGGCAGTGTCGACAGCTCTGTTCAGCGGGATGAGTGTTGAGGACATATGCATGGCAGCATCAAGGTCTGTGCCCTGCCCGTACATATGATCATATGGTTCAGTCTCTGGGACATGACTGGCTTCTTTTTTAAATGCCTTTCCTTGCTGAAATGATTCATACAGGTACACACATGTCATAACCTTGATCTATTATCATTAGTCCAGATTTAAACATTAAAAACTAATAGTTATAAGTCAAATTAAATGTCTTGACATTAACACTGGGAAGATTTGGTCACTGAGTATCATTCCTATATCTACTGTCTCTGCCACCGTCAAACCTTCTTTTAAATGAAGCCGTTGCGCTGCACGGTTAAACAAGAGCATCTGATTATGTAATGCTGTCATAATAATGACATATGGCATTGCTTTGCATAAAAGCTGGTCTTACTGCAACTAATTTGAATAGCTTGACCCTATGTATGTAACCCTGATAAATTATACAAGCTTTTCCGCTTTATTTAATGCTATTCTATTTAAATAGCCAACAGAGCCCTGTGCATATTCTAAAATACTCTAGTAGGGTGTCGTCCCGTGTCGACACTTTATATGATGAGTGCACACTTCAACTATGTGCTATTTTAAGGCCTCAGATCGTAATGATGGACAACTCAGTCTGCCTGTGTAAGTGTTCTCTAAGCACAGTCTCTATTCATAATCCTATCCACTCCAAAACTTTAGCCCCGCTACAAAATAAAGCTAAAGAAAACAGCACAGCATTAACCTGCTATGGAAAACCACACTGTCTGATCATTCTGTTGCATCATTTTTATCAATCTAGGACAAGCCTCCATAATTTAATCCTCTCGTTTTCGTCTCTGTTTCTGTTCTCTGATTGATAGATGTGAATGCAGAGAAGTTAAACGCCATAACTATGTCCAAGTCCTACCACTCCCCGTGGGAGCAGGCGATCCTCAGTGACCCCGACCTTGCTGAAACCCTCAAACTGAAAATGCCAGCACCAGACCCAAGACCAGAGCTCCCTGAATACAGATGTTTTAACCGGTGAGAAAAATCACACATTTTAACAGATGAGTAAGACAAAGACCGCCATTAACACTCAATATCAATCGCAGGGTTGCCACTCCTTTTGGCGGCTTTGACAAGGCTCCCAGGGGAATCACATTCAAGCTGCCTGAGGTGGATCTGAACCCTCCAAGTTACCCAGAGCTGCAGGAGCCAGGGGTCAAGCGGCCCACCTTCAACAGGACAGCCCAAGGATGGATATCTGAGGGCACTCATCTGATCCTACCCACTATTACCCTGGAACCCATCAATGTTCCAGAGTCTGATGACCTTTAAATGGTCTGTTTCTGTGAAATCTGGCAACATGATCTTGGCTATAAATTTTGGCCCCACCTGTGATGACAGCATAACAGTCAGCCCGCAGCGCAGTCCCATTTCCTTACCTTTATTTAGTTTAACTCAGTTGACACAAAAATGTTGCATGCATTTGTTGACTTGTGTGTTTGCTGTACACTTTTAAAACTGTGATCAGAGAAAATTCTGTAAATAGGAAAGTGAATGTGCCATGCATAATTCCTGCAGGCAAAGTGTTTTCACTGAGTACCGAGAGCCAAACTGTAACTTTTATAAATGGTCAATTGAAAAGATAAATATGTCATGTAAATAAAGAATGAAACTAATTTATTGATGGCATCCAACTGGAACATGCATTAAGTTATATATAGGTAGTATTGATGCACTGTATTGCATGTATATCTACTGTCTAAACTATCTTATAAAAAATGAAACTGATTATGTTTATTGTAATTTGTTTATTGCCATATACAAAGATTTAAATTGCTATTACAGCTGAAATGCTGAATGTAAAGATTAATTGAGATATTAATTAATTTTAATCAACAACACAATGCAAAAAATTGTAAGAAATACATTTTGATTTATAGATTATATTTATAGAAAAATAAAGAATAAGATCTCTGTAGTAAAGCTCTGATTTTTTTGACTGTTAGAGAATAAATCATTTGGCTTTACATCTAAACATTTAAGGAAAAAACACGAGGGTCACAGAATGATGATTGAGGAACCTGAACTTTTACTACAAAGACAAGAAACTGTGACACTCACATCGAATTGGCTGTTAAACTTCACATTTGTTGACAGAGAAAAATGTGGATTTATACATGAATATATTTCAAAACTGTAGAAACATAATGAGAACTCCACACACAGACCAACACTAAACAGATAAGTGAAACTGGTCTTGAATGAAGTGGAATAATACTTGAGAGAAAACAAAAAAGCTTACTCTGTATTTTTTTAACAACAAATTTACTTGAACTATGCTAAAATTGTACTTCCTTCTTATGCCCACACATACATGGCATACATTTTTTATTGACAAACTCAATAAACATAGTTTTTAAACTGTGGATTATAACTTCACATACACCCTTGATTACAGAACAGTTTAGAAAAGAAAGAGAAAGATGAATTGAATTCAAAGTCAGTGAAAAGTCATAAGAAAACTTAAAACACTGCTATCATTTCTCCAAAACCTTAGTAATCAAAAGAATATATTGCCATTCACAGCAAAATCAGTTTAGGTGCACAAAAAAACTATTCTGTTTTTCCAGCTGTTTCTTTACCTTCATGATGAGAGATTAAATTTTTTTGAAATTTCAAAAAGTAATAGCTGTACAATCTTTCTTTAACCCACCCAACATGGTTTTATAGGTACATATTCTTGGAAATTTAAGTATAGAGCGTACTGTAAGTTGGAGGCAGTCTTTCTTTGACAAAAGTCTGAGCACTGATAATAATAGAACAGCACTAAAACTACTGTATCAACTTGAGCTGCCCTCATAGCTGCTGAGTTTGGTGGTAACACGTGGATATAAATATAGTTGCTGGAAGTCTATCTGAGTCACTTTTTTAGAAGAGACTGAACTACTACACACTAGAAAGCGAAAAAAGAAAGAACAAAACAGATGCAAAACACTGACTCCAAAAATAACCTGAAGAAAAGTTCAGTTTGACAGCTCATCTGAACAAAACTCAGCTGTGCAACATTCAGACTAAGA
>JAUZTA010000024.1:974734-986631 GCA_034780835.1 Ctenochaetus striatus
GCCAAAGACTTAATCTGTTCATCTTTTGTTGTTCAGATTTGAAAGTCTCCAGGGTTAAAGGAGTTATTAAGTCAGTTGTGAGGTTGGGACTGAGAGCAGCAGTGCATGCAGCCCCTTAACAGATTTAGTCGCCTAAATTGGATAAATTAGACAAAGTAAACTTTGCTCACAGTCTATTTTCAGGGTTTAGAAGTCTGTGGGATGGGAATGATTGGGATTAAACAGATAATGTATTTGTGTTTATGTGACATGGTGTCTCCATTAGTAATTACTACATGGAGTTAGTTTAACTTTTCCACTTCACAAGCTTATTTGTAGTTTTTCTCCTAATTTTTAGCTCTGTAAGTAATCGAATGAAAAAGCCTGCTGATAAGAGATTAGTTTTTGCTTAAATTGTCCACCGTTTTTGGCTGTGACAGCACTTAAAGACGCATTTGTTTCATAGTATATTTTTGTTGTGTTCTGTATTCACTTATTTTTACAAATGCTAAGATGTTTGTAAATACAGGTATTACCATTGAAACAGATCAAGTATCAATCCAATTAAAATGAATTATCCTGATGATGTATTAGTATTTCAGCAAACACCACACCACACCATTCACCTCCACCAATTAGTAATACTGTATGTAACCCCAATTTACTAGGAGCAAAAATGTAAACTCAGTCATGGGACTTTATAACAAAACCCCCACAACACAACACAAAGCCTGAACTAAAACTCTCATTTCTTTACTTAGTCGTTTCGGTCCCCTTCACCTTCCACTACCTTGTTTTCTTTATAGTAAAGTGTAGAGCGTTTTGAAAAGCAGCACTCATCTCTCACTCAGGGTAAAAGAATTCCACTTGGACAAGCGGTCGCTCAAGACAAACTAATCAATTCAGAGGAGGAATATATTTCTGGCACCTTCAAGATGATGGTCCCTCTCACGTAAGTGTGTGAACTTCATTCATCCATTCTTCATCCTCTTCAAAAAGACAACAACCTCTTCAAACCTCAAGGCCATTTAAGGCGGATTTTGAACCCCCTTAATGGCCCTCAAACCCAAATTAGTGAGGTCATTTAAACTGTGAAATAATCTCATCTGGAATTAGAGTGTGTAATGAGGAAGACTTTGCCACACAGCTCGTCAAGAGTTTAACCTGCTGTGTAATACTTCTGGTATGTATGTAAATGTATTGGGTTTCATCATAAGCTTTTTGTGTTGGAGAGGTTGTCCTTTCATTTATGCTTATCTTCTATTCAGAGTAAAAACTTTCAATTTAGAAGCAAAAAGGGTGACTTCACCCAGTTGCAAGAAAGCTAAAGAGATGGTAACTTTCTTATCTTCCTTATAAAAATTACTTAAAAAATATCATTTATGTCAGTCTTCATTATGGTGTAATGGTGATTGATGAACCTTTTTGATAAATTTAAAATAGTAACTGGAGCATGAAGTGAACCCTGCCTCTATCAGGCTGCAACAATACAGATGAAACAAAACAATAAGAAGACATTGCAAATAATAAAGTCACATAAAGTACTTAACAGTTGAATCAACCCCCTTTTCAAATTTATCAACACACACAGATCATTAAAAGCTTCAGAGGGCTTTTCTTTAGGCTAACAGTGTATTGTGAGGTAATAGCGTAAACAACAATAGTTGCTCTCATAACACGTATCATTTGTTGTATGAAACAGTACCCACTTGCCTTTTTATTCTGAAGATTAGTTAAAATTGCAATAATAGGTATAATTTTTTAGAAGAGGAGCTTCAGATAAGGTAGCCTGCCTTTGCCAGAAAACACATAAGGACATCTTGAAATTATTCAAAAACAGTTTTGAATCTTAAGTCATCTTTCAAGAAAAAAATAAAAATTAAAAATATTATTTTACTCCAGTCCTCAAATGTGAGGATCTGCTGCTTTTGTCAGCTCATCAGTTTTAAATTGTCAGTTTAAAATTAAATAGCTTTGAGTTTTGGTCTACTGGACAGACAAAACAGGCAATCTAAAGGTGTTCATTTTGGTCTTTAAAGATATGAAGGGAATATTTATAACCTAAAAATTAATGAACTAATTGATATTTTAATTACCATTTGATAATTGTTAGTTACAGTCCAGATTATTGTTTCTAAATTAGGCACAAAACAGACTAACATTTACAGTTTGACCATCGCTGATGAAATACTTATTAACCAGCAGAGAGATTTTCTTTGAAGATATTTTGCCACTCCAAAGGTTAGTGAAAGTTTTTAATTCTTATTACATTTTTTAATTTCTTTCTTACCTTTGCACTCCACTGCTAATAAACAGCTTCTAAATGTCACACATTTCACCAAATGAAATGTCTTTATACTCTTCTCTGTGCTGAACACAATTTAAGATTATCCAAAAACCTCAAAAGTAGATCGACCTAAAAAAAAACCTTAACACCTTTGATAAATCAATCTGTTTTGATGTGTGTTTCTGTGGCAGTGTGTGTGCGCATTGGTGTGTGTTATGCTTCCTTGTTAATGTGCCTGACAATACATCCCTGACCCTTTGATTGGGGGATAAGTCGCTGCTTGTGCGTCCATCTTGATTTGATGGCCGGTGAGAGGGCTGATTGACCCCGTGACCTTTCTGTGTGGGGCAACGCTCCTCGGTGTCCGGAGCTCCTGTCAGCGGGTTAATGAGCGACGGCTGCTCGGGGCAGGCTGGGCCTTGGCTAAGTGACCAGGCCGGATGACCACCCTCTGCTCTGACCCTTACGCCTTTCTACGGCCATCAGTTAAACACCCCCTCCTCCAACACGACCAAGCACCAAGGTTTCTCCCTCTCCCCCCCTCCAGTCGGGACTCAGGACTTAAGCTCAGGTTTGCTCAGCTGCTACACAAGCTTGAGATGCAACAAAGCTCCTGCCAACACAGGCAAATACACACAAATGCCATATTCTTTTACTTGAGTAAAACTGCAGATATTTGTGCCACAATCACTGCGAACACACTAAGTTAAGTTACTATCTCCGTAAGACAGAAATAAGTATCAATTCTTACTGAATTTAAACTCCTGCATCCTGTTTTCATCTATGAGCAGTATCATGAAACCTTATTCATGGTTGATAACACCCCATAATGTAGCTTTGAGAACACAGACTTAAAAGATTAAAATGTTTGTTGATCTGTTTACTCTTACACAGTATAACATAGCTATATAAATATAAATAATGTACCGTAAGTGTTTACTATTTGTAAATTTTATTACGTTCTTTCAAGCTCCCATTAAATATACACACAGATGTACAAATCTTTCACTAATGGGTTTAAAATTGTTATTTACATGTTTAGATATAACATAATTTGATTTTTATCAGGCATTCATTATCAGATTATACACAGGTTATGGTTGTTTCAAATGCACTTTAAGTGCCTAAAAAATGTTTTTATCTGTGCTTGAAACATGACAGTGTGCTGTAAACATTATGCGAACTATTAAAATAATGTGCTATCATCTTTGATAACAACTCTCTTAAATAATATGTTATTAAAAGGTACATAAGTTATAACTCAGGGAAAAAATAATGGTTAAAAAATCCAGAGTTTGTAACTTAACAAACACCCATGAAGTCTGCTAATGTCAATATTAACAATTTATGCCAAATGGTTTATTGCTGACATGTAGATATTCATACACAATTGATCAATAATCAATTAACAATTATGAGGTATTTTTTACTTTAAATTTATACTATATTTTGGACACATTTATGTGCAATTGCTGATTGGGTTAAAAAATAATCCTCATGTCCTACGTTTTATTCAGTGCGAATGAGTCAGATTACAAATGTAAATAAAGCACAACATAAAGATTAATGAATGACACTGCTTCATTCAACACAGAAAGAAGCCAAGAAGGCTATATAAAAAAACAGAGATTTAAAAAATATGTAAGACAGACTAGATGTAGCTATTAGATAAAAATGATATAAGATTAGATAAAATATTAGGATGATATCAAAGATTACAAAACGTAATGATTAATGTTTAATAAATAGACAGCAGAAACAAATAAGTAATAGGGCTGTCCAGTCAGCAGGAAGTTTACAAGAGTTTACAGATTGTCATTTGCAAAATTAAAAACATTTAGCTAAAACAAATTTCTCATCTTTTACTTTCTATCCCTGCATATATCTTAACATTTCCTGGTTGTATGAATTTGTCCCACTCAGTCAGCAGATTTGGCCCTTGATGCAACAAGCTTGTGTCTTGGAGCACGTGAAGTCTGAAAGCAGCCCATCCCAGTGTGGACATTTGTTAAAGTGAACAGGGTAATGAATTTTAAACTGCTATAGTAACAGCTCTTAGACATGTGGTTTTAGTGTGTGAGCATGGGTGAGTGGGTGGGCGTGTGTGTGTGTGCGGTTGGGATTTGCAGTTGTGTCTGTGTCTATGTATTTTCTATGAATGTAGGGGATATGTGCATAAATGGGGGGTGGGGGCTGGGAGTCAGTCTCTGTGTACGTGTGAGTGTATGTGGTGAGGATAAAGACCTAGCAAACCAGCCTGGCTTAGTTGACAGGTGACAAGGGTTGTTTTGAATGGGGATTTTGTAATACCAACAGGGAGGAAAAAGCCGGGGTACCAAGGGACTTCTGAAAAGAGAGAAAGAGGACTTTTCTTCCAGCAGTGACGGAAGAGAGAAAGGGCCGTGAAGGCTTCGAGGGACTTAAGGATCCCACTAATCAAACTGCTCCACCGTCTAGCGCACTCATTTTTATTCAAAACGTAGAAATGCTAAATCATTCCAATCGGATTGATCCCTGTGTCAGTGCCTGTGTGGTATTTTCATTCTCTCCTCTCCGCCGTGTCCTCAACTTTGACATATCAGTCAAGCAAGGACAGAGCTGTTACAAAGACTGCTGATCTAGAGGCAGCCTAATGGCCAAGAAGTGGCATTTTAAATGTTGTTTGTAAATTTGCATAAATTAATGGGCCCTTTTGAAACAAACCGCTCCAAAATCTCTTCCATTAGAGAACATTTTAGCCAAAGTTTATGAGGCTTGGCCCTAAGAAATAAAATTACTTTTTGTGTGTGTGGTATTTTTTCTTTAACTGTTTTGTTGTATAAGGGTGAGCGACAATACCGTTGAAATATTGTGTGTAAAGTCATTACAAAAAAATAAAATTAGATTATGAACTACTTAATAAACAGCTTATATAAACAGCTTTATACTCACTGTATAAAATTTCAGCTGCAGGCACTGTTTTAAAAATAACTGAAATAATACGTCTCTAGTTCTTCAGAAATTTAAAATGCTTTTGTCTCTACACTTTAACAGATAATTTAAGAACTTTAAGAATGGATAATCTAAGAAATTTAAGAGAGTAATATCTTACTCCAAGGGCTTCGACTACTTTTAGACTCTACTCATCAACTCAGACTTCAACCAAGTTTAATTATCAGTTCAAACACTTTGTTAACGTGTCAGCTGCTGTCACTGCTTTCATAACAACTGACAGCGAAACTTTGCCCAGTGCACCTGCTTTTAATGGTGTTTGACGGCTTAACTTCAACCAAAATATCACATTGTGATTAATTAACTTCAGCTGATAGTAACACTGCTTTTATCTTTTACGCTTCAACAGAAACTTCAGGCCCTTTCAGTGCTTTAATATTTACTGACACTTCAACAGTGTTGGGTTGTGGTCCCACGTGTGTGAACGCATCCTCTTTCAAGGTGAAAATCTTGTCAAAGTTCAGTTAAACTTCACTGGGCAAAGACTGGAGATGAATGGTAAGTGACGATTTTCCGGTGTTAATTTCAGACACGTGCGTATCAAGCTAAACTAAAACTCTCACACATCTGCCACGCCAACAGTAAACATTTTGAGACATTTTAACAGTTTGCAGTGTTTGCGCTTGCCATTGCCACTGTTAACGACCAAACTTGGACTAATTTGCTATAAAATGTATTTTTCACATACAAAATTTGTGTGATGGAAATTAATAACAGTTCAACTTTGAACAGTTTACAGTTGTTGGAAAATGTGGATCTAATTGTCTGTCTATCTGTCTACATCTGTATCTGTCTATGTTTGTATTCGTGGTGGGGTGCTCAGTTTGTGTGTGGCATTGGGGAGGCATAATGTGTGCATTATTAATCTCAGTGGGTGGCGTTCACGTTGTGGTGGGTTATGTGACTTGTTTGCATCTACATGTCTTCATGGTGAACTTGTCATCTTCTGCATCTTCTGCATTTTTTCTCCTCTCTCTTCAGTCTCTGGGTCAGCCTGCGTGAGGCTATAAAACAGTGTATAGGATGTTCTCTTAGCCTCATTTAGAAACAAACTGCTAAATGCAGCACATAAACTACTGATCTTAAACTACCAATCTTAACTGATGGGTCACAACGTAGAGGAAAGAGTTTACAATGAACAAGTCCTACATGTTCTCGCATTTATGATTCCTTATTTTTACCTGGCTCAGGTACAACTCTTAGTATGACTACAGTTTCATGTCAAAATTCATTAAGCCATCGTACATCCTTTTTCTTCCACAGTACAATATACACTAGACATCGACACTGTATAAACAATACACAGTATGCATTTTACCTCTATGTAAAAAATGTATTTCACTTGGCAGTAAAATATTACATTGGCCCTGTTTTTTAAGGTCCCACAAATGACCGGCTGCATGTGTCAACATAACAGTTTTTGCAAAATCTGAAATATTTTGTGTTAATGTTTGTTGTTTGTTAATGTATTTACATGATTGTTTTCTTTGCCAAATAGTCTCATTACAGACAAAGAACCCTGTGTGTTATTCATTCAATGACACTGCTTTATTTCTAAGGTCTCACTCTCTGCTACACTGTTGTCACGAAAGCTGTTCTAAAATTCAGATATGAAAAAAAAAATCCTAAAAGATACTTATTACGGAAGTTTAATGCAGTGTGAAATCAACACCAATTAAAATTAAGATCATACAAATCCATTGTATTTTATCGTGTTTTCACAACTAGTGGTTGAGAAGTCAAAACAGAAGCAAGGCATTGTTTTTGTAAACTTTTTCAAAATTGTTTTCATGAATAATTGGAAGAAGAAAACGTTATGAATTATTGAGCTGGTTAAAAAAAAATCTGCATATTTTTAGAGCAGTTAAAGAGGGCTATTTAGCATGTAAAAAGCATGTCATTCATTTAGTTATCCTACTGATGCACATGTTTTCTTTGCATTTGTTACTAAGTCATATACATGTTATGCATACTTGGTGCATACATGACATTATGCACAGTTGTGACGTTTCTAAGCTCCCCTGAGTGTGCGTCCACCTCAGTAACTGAACTGACATCAGAGTGGATTAGTGGCTGCGGTGAACAGAGAAATTGGTAATTGTATTTAAAAGAGACGAGTTTTTAGGGTTAAACACCCCTGCTGTGACCCAGCCTGTCCAACGGAGAACATTTACCCAGGCAAACATCAGCCTCACCCCCACAACCCACAAGCCACCCCACCTCCACCCCAACGCATCCACTACCTCGCCTCGTAGCATCCTAAGGAATGAAAAGGCGAGCACCGACTCAACTTTCATCCTCTCCACCACTGTCTGATATTTAATCATGAAATCATTCAGTGTTTGTGTGGTCTTCCCCGGCTACGAGGAGAAAGGATGGACCGGGCAGAGACAGAGAGGAGGGATCCAGCTCGAGTCAGTGTGTGGGAACCACATAGGGAGAAATCCCTGGCTGATCCTGGCCAAGACACTTTGTTTTTCTCCCCTCCGCTCCCACCCTTTCCCTCCCTCTCTTTCTCTACATCCATTTTTGGGTTTTCATTTTTATTCATAGGGTGATCGGGGTGGAGGGAAGGGTGTCAAGAAAGCAGGGGGCAGTTTGTGTGTTTGTGTGTGTGTGTGTGTGTGTAGGAGGAAGGGATTGTCAGTCGGCTGATGCCAGTGGATGTAGGTGCAGGCCTCAGACCAGGCCTGCCAACAATAGCCACAGTGTTGTTTGGGTAGTTGCGTCCAGGACTCTTGGACATTCTTCCCATGTCAGTATAATCACTACTGGGAGGTAGCTCCATTACGGATTACCATATCATTAATAGTATCCATGACTTTTGTTCAAAGGCTACTTGTGTAATGTTGCCTTGTGGATGACGGCTAATCCGCTGAGCTGCAGCTGTAGGAAAGAAGAGGGGTAGATCCCACCATCAGTCTCTCTCTCCCTCACACACACACACATATATAGACACACTCACTGCTCCACACATGCAAACACATATAGAAGCATCTCTCCGTCCAGGCCCACGGGGATCAGGCCCCTGAAAGACAGATACAAACAACAGTCAAATACAGAGTCCCCCCATAGAGAAAAAGAAACATCCATTCTACACTTCCCAACTGATCCCCTCCTTAAAGCCAAAGACCAACCCCCCGCCTCCCCCCTTTCTCTCCCCTCTCCTCCTCTGAGTCCCTGAGTTGGCTCTCGTCCTCCCATTAAAGCCCCCCGCTCTTTAGCGCAGCCCTCCTCTCAGATGGTGGGCCAGATTAGGAGGGGAACAATAACAGTTTTCAATGTAAAATGTGCATCTTGTTAGTCCCTTTTTCTCTCCTCTCCTATCTTATGATGGGGAGAGAAAAGGAGCAGCGTAAGCGGCCATTCACAAAGTTATCTGTGGGTGTCTTCTCCCCACAAACGATGGCTTGTTCTGTGGCTGTTTTAATCCTTCTATATTCTCAGTCTACCGCTGGATTTTTAGCAGAGAATACACCACTGAGGCCCATAGAGCAGGCTGTCCGGAGGCATTTCAGCTCAATACATATAAAGTTTTAGAATGTATATATCTTAATGCGTTCCCTTCCTGGTATTTGTTGTAATTTAGCTTAAGCGTTTTGAATTTGTCCTTACTTTACAATCGTTTACAGCAAGAATTAAACTTAAAATTTAATCTAAAAAAGTGAATAAAATTCTCTTAGAAAACCACCCCTTGAACATGTGGATTTAGTAAAGGCCATAAGTGTAATTATGGCGTTTTAAAACTCAGTTAAGTAAGGTGTAATAATGTTTATAAAATCAAGCTTTTTCCATCATCTCTGTGAGGCCGATAATCTCACAGCAGCTTCTTAAAATAACAGAGTGGAGAAAAATGAAACAGCAAAGGGAGAGGGCCTGGTCACATCTCTATTTATACGCAGCATTTTTAGCCCATAGTTCATGTTTAATTTTTGCTGTTCAGTCCTTATTAAGCAAATGTACAGAAATCATGTGCTTTCATTCTGAGCTGACAATATGCAGTGACTTAGGAGACTTTGTCTAGATTGTTGTCTGGTACTAAACAAAGGAAAATTATCTAATCTTTCTATTTGGAGCAGTAGTTTGTTTGATTCTTGTTTGAATGGATCCCAGCTCACTCTGGGAAGCCTGAGAGTCACCCCCGATGTTGGCATGTTGGTGGGTGAGAGCTGCCAACTCTGAGGGCAGCAGATACTCTGAATGATGCGCGCTCAAGCTCCTGTTTGTTTTCCTAATGGGAATTAATGTTGAGTATAAAACAACACTCATGTGTGTGTGTGTGTGTGTGTGTGTAGAGTCACAGAAACTTGTAGACGCAAAATAAACAGTTGTTTGACAAATAATCTAAAGTCAATGTCTGCTTATCAAATTTTTTAACCTGATTTTAAATTTGATTTTAACCCAACATTTTCTCTTATTTTTTAAATATTTTATTTGCTAATACAGAATAAGTTTGAGTAAAAGCTTCACCCTGAATTAATATTATTTTGTCATTTTATTGTTCACAGGGTCATGAATGAACTTTCATATTTAAAAATGAAAAAATGAATCAATTCTTACATTCACACACATATATTTAAGAAAATCGCTGACAACAATATGAAACCATTTACACACCTTTTGTAAAAGAGACAGACAGTTCAGTAAGTGTCAGTCTTGTTACTATGAAGTTTTAACATCTGCTGAAGGTCAAGGCCTGGTTGAATTATAAGCAGTATTTTTCACTGGTGTTAAAAAAGAGCTGTGCCACTGTTGTTCGAAACAGCGATGCTTTCAAGAATGCATAACTTCAAGAATTAACATCATTTAAAAATTACATAAGTGAGTTTTATATAAAGATTCGTCATATGTACGTTTTTCATTAATAGGTAAATTAGCTGGAGACTAAAACTCCACTTTGCATCAGGTCATAAACATGTCTATTTCTGCTGTAAATCTGGGCATTTTAATTTGGGGCTCTGTAGGGATTGACTCACTTCTGTGGCCTTTTGAGGAACTGCAGTGTTTGGCACAACACACTGGCCTCATTTCTGAGGCCTGGAGGTTGCTGTCTGGCTTGTGTTGTTTCAAACTGATTTTCTGCCTTATGTGGCCGCTGTTCCACAGCTTGTGTTGTTGTCCTTGGTGTTGGACATGGGTACCCTGCTGTGAAGGTCACGCTGAGGTCAGTGAGGGTATGACCGCTTTTGCCCACCGCCACGATGACCACAGCCATGTACGACCAACTGCACTGTTTAAACACTGTAGTCAACGAAAACTTTTTCAGCTCATAATATCGTTCCATGTTCTGAAAATGGCCTCTGTTGTCTCTCAGCGTTCCTCCTCTCAGTGTGTGAAAGTCTTTTCTTTGGTCCTTCTTTATCCTCATGTATTCTAAAGCAGCCGCCCTCAACAGAAATAAACTCTTTCATTTAAATTAAAAGCGTTCGGTCACACTATCAACATTCACATGAGAGAATGTATGTGCAGGATCTCATTCAGTTTGACCACATGCAGTCACTTGAGGTGAAGTTTTTGTGAACCTCACTGGCTGCCAATCTTATTTCTGCTTTTTTTCTTCCTCTGGATTGGTTACTCAGATCGTGACCTCAGAGGGTGACCTGTGGAGCCCCGGGGTCCCCTCTAGCTGGCCCTACGCTGGCCCCGGACGCAGCTCAACACAGAAGAGCGGCCGTCCTCTCGCCGGACAAAAGGACGAACATACCATGCTCGCCCCTCATGAGTCCAGCCAAGCGCACAGGGAGCACATTAGGACCTCTGGGTTTTATTTACCCTTTCTTTTTTTTTTTTTTTGCCCTGCAAAGAGTCGACTGGGGCGTCAAGTTTGTCAGGTGCCTCAGCTGTGACCGTCTGACCACATCACACACACACACACACACACACAGCCTTTCAGTCTCCACAGAAACAGCAGCACAGAGAGAAAAGCGGCAGGGTCGTCTCCAAAGGCGTCAAATCAGAGTTGGACTCCCACGTTCGGCTGCAGCTGAAGGCGATGAGCCGCTGCAGCTTCTCATCACAGAGCGACGTGAGGACGGTTTCATCCTCCTGCTGCTACTGAGGGACCAGACAGGAAACCAAGGACTCGTCACACACACACAGTGTGTGGAGGAACCTGGAGGGCTCTGGTTCTGTCCATGTTTGACCCGCAAACCGCTTGTTGTTCTCAGGAAAATTTGGCTAAATGAAGATTCAAGATGGCCGATTATTTTCATCTTTTTATCTGTAGATCTTTTCTGCACCAGAAGCAGCAGAGAACAAATGTCGCTGTCGTTCTGTCATAATATTCACTGTAAAAAAAAATCAAACAACCAGAAAGACACAGATGGAACTGAAATGCTGGAAAAATGCAAAATGCTGCTCAGAAACAAAAGAAGTGATGTTGATGAAGTGATGAAGCAGAGCAGGGGTCACCAACTATATTTGTCAGAGGGCCAGAATTTTACCGGACGGTCACCTCGGGGGCCGGACCCTCAAATAAAAATTAAATAAAATTCAAATTTTATCATGACATTATTATTTGATGTTTACTGTTTATATTTTTTTCATTTCATTACAAAACTGAAGGTATTTTTAGCCTTTATGAGTCAGGCTCCTTTCACCCAAACCACAGTCAACCACCAGGAGTGATAGAGATATTTTG
>JAUZTA010000024.1:1012803-1023400 GCA_034780835.1 Ctenochaetus striatus
CATGAACATTGTTTCAGAAGCACATGAAAGATAGACACAACATGTTTTTAATAATGTTTTCCTTGATTAATATTTCTCTTCAGGTATTGATTGAACCAATAAAACTCCTGCTCGTTGAAATTTTAAAATTTTGTTACCACGAAAAGTTCTGTTTGTTTATAACAAAAGGCTTCTCATGTCTTACATTAGTTTATTTAAAACCTGACAACTTGACATTTTAGTAGTAACCTGCAAAGTTTCTTCCTGTATCTCCACCTGCCCCTTTACTGCTCACCTGCAGATGGCAGGAAAATGGTAGCTAAGATTATCTTGCACACTGCAGATTTGTCTCGGCACAGTCAATGAACAAAAAACAAGAAAAAAAAATAAAGCATCTGACTGACCAACATGTTGGCTCGTGCTTGTTTTGCCAGGATAAATAAATGAACAGTAGCAGGCTTTTGTGAGTTTTGAGTCAAAACAGTGAGAAAAGCCTGGGGCGCACACTTCAGTTAGCTCTTGGATTTTTA
The DNA here is from genome assembly GCA_034780835.1 of Ctenochaetus striatus. NCBI lineage: Eukaryota > Metazoa > Chordata > Actinopteri > Acanthuriformes > Acanthuridae > Ctenochaetus > Ctenochaetus striatus. The sequence goes on from JAUZTA010000024.1 coordinate 1,013,313, forward strand.
GATCAAGATGTTAATTTGATCCTTTTGCTATTATTTAAAAAAAAAATGGCCCCCAAATAACTGACTAGTTTCAACCTGCAGGCTGGTAAGAGTGGTTGCTCAGGTATTTTCTATATTAAACGCTGGCTGTCTAAATCCCTGCTTGGTCTGCAGCTACGATGTAAAAATGCTCTGACAAGGTTTGTTTTACTTATTTTGCTTGTTATATGTTTTGTAGCATGTAAGAATCCCTGTATGGACATGTTATTAACTACTGAACACATGAGGAGCGTTTAAATGCTCACTAGCCCCTTTTTGACACATTGTTGTGTGTTGACTGACAAATCCTGCTTTGACTGTTTTTGGTTCACATGAGCTGATAAATAACAACTAACTCTGATGACTGTGATGATTGTGAATAATCTAGGTATTGTGCTGATCTGTACTCTGCAACTGAGATTTTATAAATAGAGCAGAAGAGTTGCAGACGTCGAGGATGTGACATTTAGTTGGCTTTGTTATTGGGCTCAGAGCTGAGTCTTGACCTGTTTCCACCTGAACAAGTGCTCTTGTCTTTGCTGAGGATACTGGTGTTGACTCGAGAGAGTGTGCACATGCTGCTGTGGTGACCCGGTCCAAGTCTTGTGTTTCGGAGTTCCAGCTCATCGTAGCTTGAGACCCGGACAAAGGGACACCAACGGAAAGCCCGCTTGAAGCCGGCCCGGAACCTGCAACCACATTGAATCATGCTGCAGCGTACAACATGTGCAATACCCACCCACATGTGTGAATGTGTTTGGGGTTGTGAGAAAACATATCTGTACCCACCTGCTGTTGAGGCAGCAGTAGATGATGGGGTTGTACATGGTGGAGCTCATTGCCAGCCACAGCACTGAAAGGTAAACCTGCTGGATGTACTTCAACTTGCTCAGCCGCTTGTTGAGACCCGTCACAATGAAGTAAACATGATAGGGCAACCAGCAGAGGGCAAAGGTCACCACAACGATGATCATCATCTTCACCACCTGAGAGAGAAAGGACAGAATACTGAAGCTATGAGCAGATCAGCACTCCAATAAAAACACCTTTTACGCCACATAAACTGTGTTGCAATCAAGCATAGGGGTGTTTTAGAGTCTGATAAAGTCCAGCCATTTAGGAGTTGACGCTGCCAAAGAAAGCAGTTTTTCAGCAGATCCAGAGCAACGCTATAAATAATTTGGATTCCAGTTTGTGACCACGTGATGAATGCAGATCCAGCATTCACTCCATGTTTAGTTCTGTTTTCATCTCAGCTAACTATAACCCTAACCCTGACAGAAAACTACAGGCTCTTCAGCCCAAACATTCCTCACCATGTTAAGCAGCCTGGTTGACAACTTTGTCTGGTAGTCTGGCTTACAATTACCGGGCTGTTGAAAACATTCATGTCTTAAAGCCATTTAACTGTGAATTTTTTTAAATGTCTGAAGGCTTAGCAGCTCTTCATATGCAAGTTACCTCTCAGGTCGGGAGTACGTCGTCTGTTTCCCTTCATTCTGACAACAATGAGTTTCCATTTAATGAGTTCAAAATGGCAGAAATGACAGAAAGGTCAGTGATGACGCATCAGAACCAGCAGGCTTCAGGTAGGATGGAAGAGAGAGCAGACACAGACTTCATCACTCTGTGGCAGCAGCATATAGAGCTGCGGGGGGGGGGGGGGGGTTTAAAAGAGGCGGAAAGCTATTGTAGCATCAGAAGCCCATCTGCTAGACGGAGATGAGAGCGACTTCCTCTTATCTCATCCATAAATGGCATCTTGTCCGCGCAGGCCTTTGAATCAGGCCTGAAATTGTCTTGTAGCTTTGTTTCCTGACATTTATAAAACCCTTTTATCTCTCACTGTTCAATTTCGCCAATCTGAGCCTCTGATGATCTGTTTTTCCAGGAGGCGCTCTAGGAGATTGAAATTGGCGACCCTGCACCTGTATCTGCCTCTGTCTCTGTGCACTGCATGTGTTTGTGTTGCCAAGAAATATCCAGAAAGAAATCTATTTCCACTTTGCTTTGAGTTTTGTATTTTACATTTATGTTTCTTGGTTCACATAAATTTGACTTTAATTAAAAATAAATTTATGAGTGTGATTTTTGACAAACAATGTCTCTTATACGCCATTCAGGAAATCATTTGCAAAATCTATTTTTTGGATTTTCTCCCAAACATCATATTATTACATCAGCCTAACCCCTGCATGCTCACTTTGTGTAATGCAGCATGTCAACCTGCGGTATTTGTGATGTTTATCGATATTCTTAAGCGTTAATCTCAGGGGCTGTCGTGACAGACACTCGTCCTGACAGCTGTGATGACTTTAATCCCTGTTTAACCCGACCCTCACAGTCTGCCGCAAAGCGCTCTGTGTAGTCTGCCCGATGATGTCTCACCACAGTGAAGCGACAGCCTCTGGGCTCTTTTCTGATCTACTTTTCACAGGCCTCAGATGAAATGGAACAACAAGTTGCATTTGCAAATGACAAGATAAAGTGCACTTGTGCAAACTAAAGAGTATTTTACTTTGTGGTTTTCACTTTGGAAAGTATTAATTCTCCTCACAGCACTGAACTAATGTGTTTCGCAGTTCTGAATGACACATTTCACTCATTTAAGCTTCAATAGGTCCTATGTGTTCTCACACTGCAGAGGCCTGATTGCTTGTGTTATTATTGTCTGTGCAATGTGTTTTACTTTCTTTACAGCCAGCAGAGCTCTTTCAAAACATGTGGATCATGATTGCTGTATTGGACAGCTGTTCATGTGTCTGTGAGGTTTTAATGCAGTGATAGGAGAATCCAGAAGTTTTCCTTTTTCTTTTTCCATTCAGGACAGAAAAAGTGCTGCTTAAGATACAAATGGTTCTTGTCTTTGTTTTAAGAAAAAGGGAAAACCTCTTTTCTTAATCAGCCTTTGTAACACTTGAAACTGAGTTAAGTTTTTCTCTTCTCTTTAAAATGTTTGCACTTCCTTTTTGAATTAAAGCTCTTGTTGTGCCGATTCTTTCCATGCTAAAGCCTGGAATTTAGCACTTGATGTTTAACTTATCTTCAAATCCTTATTAGCTTCTGCAAAGTTTTCGCTATCTTCCTGGGCTTCAAACAAAAACAAATACCAATAAAAACAAACAAACTGTTGTGATTTCAGATTTTCACTACATGTAAATCAGATGAACAGAGTCTGTAACCAGAACAGCAAAAAGGGATACTCAAACAAATACATTATACTAACTTTTCATCTCATGGATGATAGATACTTGCATTAAGGTGCATTGCTACCATCTACTGTGACAGAACAAGTACTTACAAGACTGAAGCACAGTACGATTTACATTATTATAGGTGTATTATTAAGAAAGTATTATTTCATTTTTAAATATCAGGGTTCTCGTCACCACCCGCACTGTAACACATATCATCTTGACATGATTCATAATATACATTTGCCAGAGAACATCATGTACTTGTGTGACATAATAGGGTTACAAACATGCCTCAATGCTTTCCCTCCATATACATTTAAAGTGTAAATGCATTAAATGCTGTGTTTACCTTTCTTTTTGCTCTGAGCTGTCCATGGTAGTTATCAGAGGAGTCTCCTGGGATCTCCCCTCCCCACAGAGTCACCCCCACAATAGTATAGGTGATGCCCATCACCACTAAGGGCAGCACGTAGACCAGAACTATAACTATGATGTGATACCTGCAAGAGTGGAGAAACACATGTACTAAAGCAGATGTAATGTGGTTAAATCATTCAAATAATAATCAGTATGATGAGAAAGCAAACTTTTAAATAGTTGGACAGCATGACAGACATAATCAGATGATAAAGAGAGGAAATATAGCCCAGCTTTGCCATGTCTAATAACTTCAACAAAAGGGTTTTTCACTGTCAGCATGTCAGTGTTCTCACATGAAGGGGTCGTCGGCTATGCGGGGCCAGGCCACGTAGCAGAGGGTCCTGTGGGGCAGAGCTCGAGTGGTGGAGAAGTAGCAGAGAGGGAAGGCGAGAACGACAGCCAGACTCCAGATACAGATGATGACTCCTGTTGTGGCTTTTGCTGACATACGAGGCTTCAGGGGATGAATGATGGCCATGTACCTGCAGGTCAAAGGTCACAACATAAGACTGAGTTACAACTTTGTGCTAAGATGCAAACATTATATAACATTATATAAACATTATATCATTTTGCAGAATAGGTCATTGTGACTCACTCACTGCACTGCTAATGAATATCTGTGTAATGACAAAAAAATGAAAAATGGTTTATTGAAAGAGCTAGATTAAGTTAATAATACAGTTATAATAAAGCCTCCAGTGCTGTCCCTTCCTTGAAAGGATAAAGGTTGCATTTGCCTTAAATTCTCCAATTTTACATGTGAATAAAATTCTGAGTAAAACACACTAAAAACAGGAAATAAGGAGAAGGAGAATCATTTATTTCCAGGTGAGGAGGATCATGGCATGCAGCCTACAGGCTACTCTATGTGCAGTTAACACCCTGAAGAGATCACAAATCATTTCATTATCATTAGTACTGCAACAATCTACAGGTAAAGGATGGCATAAGAGAACATTTCACAAGAACTATTCTTAAATAATTAAAAGCAAACTGATCCGAATTTAATTTTTTGTTTGGTAATTTTTGTGGTATGATTTTTAAACATTTTAAGTTGAAAAATAATCTGAGGGCATAAAGACAATTGTTATGGAAGCAGGAAACAGAAATAATTAATATGTTATATTGAAATAAAAACCCTCCAACACATTGATTTGTTCCCCCCTCATAATGTCACTACCTGTCGATGGCTATCGCGCTCATAGTGTTGATGCTGGCGAACACGGCGGCGACGGGGAAGAAGTTGTGAAATCTGCAGTACGCCTCTCCAAAGTACCACTCTCCGTGAGCCGCGTAGATGAAGTTGATGAGCGTGTTGAACGCAGCCATCGACATATCGGAAAAAGCCAAGTTCAGGAGGAAATAGTTGGTGACAGTCCTCATCCGCTTGTGCGCCAGAATGATCCAGATCACAATCAAGTTTCCGAAAACCGCCACAGCCAGCACGGTGCTGTAAGCCACCGACCACAGCGCGATGCGCCACGCCGGCTGCACGAACTGGTTGGTCAGATTTCTGGTTGTGTTGACTTCACCCCGTTCAGAGGCCATTCCTCGAGTCAGTCAGTCAGTCGGGATCCGCTTCTGTTCGCCGCTGGCAGGCGTCAAATCAGTTTTGCACCTCTGGTGTGCAACATGCGCGCAAAAGTGTGACATGTGACCAGAGACACGGAGACAGTGGTCCTGATGCAGCCGCTCGCCGCCATCACCCACACAGACGCACTGGAGAATAAAACCGTTCAATTGATTAGGTTTTAGCCTGGAACAATCCCTGATCGGATAAATCAATCAAAGGCTGCCAAGCTGATATGAGCAAAGGACGTTGGCTTTTTTTTCCTCCAAAAAAACCAACATAAGTAGCCTTTATCCTGTTCATAGTGTCTGAGATGTAAGCAGAGCTCACTTTTTTGTTTTGGCACTTTGGGCTTATAAATTATATTATTATATTATTTGAGGAGGAAGAGGTACCTGTAGATCCTTTAATTTAGGCTACTGTAAAGATAGAGCTAATATTTACTGAATAGGGCAGCAACTAAAGATTATTTTCATTATGGAGTAATATTCTGATCAGTTGCGCAAATACTTTTTTGGTTTGTAAAATCCATGTTCATGTGTCTCAGTTAGGGAGCCTAAAGTGGCACTTTGCTTGTTTTGTCCAACCTAAATGTTGGTTCAACCATTAAGGTTATTGACAATAAATTCAATTATTTAAGTTTATTTCAAGGAAAAACAGCAAATCCTCACATTTAAGTAGCTGAAAATATGAAGGGGTTTTGAATGAAAAATGACTTACATTATTACCAAACTAGCTGCTAGTTATTTATCAATCCTAATCAATATTTCGACTAACCTTTTCCACTGCACTTGAATAGATGAAATGCAGTTGAGTGGACACAGAAATGAGCACGAATGTAATTTTTCAAGTAAAACACAATAACCTCAAATTTGTACAAAAGTATAGTAGAAGAGTAAATGAGATTAATAAAAAATTAAGATTACATTCCATGACATCCATTTGGGAGGCAGTTTAGTCCAAAGTAAGCTACAATAGGTGCAATCAACCTCCTCCATCAAATCATGCTGATCCGTGTGATCAACAGGCGCAGGTGGTCCAGCCAATGAGAGTGTCAGCTGCTGTTAGTAGTCAAATAATGACTTTGACTTCGAATCTTTGGTAAAGGTCCAAATTGATTTATTCAAAAGGTAAAGAACTCATGAGTTAGAGCTGCAGTCCAAAGCCTAGGATGTATCTGACTGTGATACAGTTAATCCAAATAAAGCTTACAGGATTTCATGTAGGTTGAACTTTGTTATATAACCATAAGCTCAAAAGAGATTTAAGTGTAAAGGCCTTTCAGTCATTTCATGACGTGACTCTCTTTCAATGTAACATTTCATATGTTCAACTCACTGTCTTGTAGATTATTGGGAAGCATCAGAAAATGACTATCTCAGCCCATCTTGACACGAACACAGCACTGACTCATAATGTAGGCCTCATCTGACTGCTATTAAAATGCTGAAAAATCGACCTCACCACAGAGATGGTAAATCAGACTTCAGAGGCAAGTGAAAACATCTGCCTGAAACACAGAGAAAACACTCATTTATTGTCTTCTTCTCCTTCTGGAAAGCTTTTGCCATTTAATTTAAAGTGTCCCTGCCGTGGTTGTTTTTGCCAGCTGCTTGTGTATTGGCATCCCTAACGGTAACAAGAATTTAAAAAAAAAAAAAAAAAAAGAGCACATGGTGATAGGTTCTCGGTTCATGGGAAAGTCTCTTAACAGCACATAAACACAAAAGCACACATGAGCTGTGAAAAAAGACCACGAGAAGGTCAAAAAGTATGTTTCCTCGCAGTGAGACCTTATTACCCAGAGGCCATGAGTTTTGGGCCACTCCCTGCTTCAAATGTCACTGTTGAAACCCTCACTGAACACCCTGTTCCTCTTGCTAAAAAGGTCACAAGTTATTAAGCAACAGCTTATAATATTATCTGCTGTGTTAAAAATTTGTTTCCTGTATTTCATATGAATAATTCAGGTCTCATTTAGTCACTAGGGAGGCAACAGTAGGGGAGATGTTTGTGTGTCTTTGTCCTGTCTGATATGTGTATAACCTGAGTGAAATTAACAGTAAATTGACAGAGAAGAGGAGTCTGACACTGCAGTCGAGTCTAGTCATTACAATCCTGTGGAGAAATGTACACTTGAGATGATGTATCCCATCTTTTTAAATCCTTTATCACATCACCCACCGTGTATAAATGTGGGTGACATTCAATCTGTCCTGCTGATTCCTCAACACACACACCTCCACCTCCACTACAGTGTAAATTAAATGCAATTACTCAAGTGCTGCACTTATGTTTGAATTTAAAGTACATCTTGAGGGGTTTTTTTCATTTTATTTCATGCTACTTTACATTTTTGATCAACTTCAAAGGGAGATCTACTTTTTACTTCACATACTACATTTATACGATATTAAACAATGCATCATGTTTAAATCTTTTTTTAACAATAGGAGTACTTTTACTTATATTTGCTATTAAACTTGTACTTGAGCATTTTTTAATTACAGGATTTAACTTGTAACTAAGTACTTTTAGAGACTGGTATCGCTGTTTTAACTTAGGTAAAGAATGTGAGTACTTCTTTCATCACTGTTTACATGTCAGGTTTTTTTGACATGTTTCACATCAGAGGAGAAGCTCCAGTAGCAAGAGTGTTCCCAAAATGACAAACTATTAATATTTCAATGATCTGAAGAGCTTAAAACATTTTTTTTGTATTTTTTTAGAAATACATTATTGAAAAGTCAGAAAACTCTTTACTTTAAAGGACCCCTCTACAACATTAGGAACATTAGGAACATTTAGATTTACCCAGTTCACTCAAAAACACGTTAAAAACAAAACAAAACAACAAACAAACCCTGAAGGTTCTTATACCACACCCTGAGCATTCACCATCACAATATGCTACATATACTGTAACTGGTGCTGCTCACTTACTATGAAAACGTCTATGGAAAATCCTTTTTAATAATTAATTATAATTCAAATCCTTTGGCGCCCTCCAATGGTGATGCACTATGCATCAGATCAGGAATGCAGAATATATCAGCTAATAATAAGACATCAGTTTTTACCTATTACGTCTTAAAAAAAATAGAATAATAAAATAAATCTATGTTGCGTTAACAGAATACTTCAAAAGACCTTTCAATGTGATGACATACAATTCTTTTTACATTTGCTATTTCTTGTGTATAGATGAAAGTGACAGTAGATTGACCCAATCACAGATTTTGTGTTGATTCCAATTTTTAACATCTGAGCTTTAAATCTATGAGATGAATTGATTCCTGTTTTACAGTTTAGTATACCGTCAGCTAGTGAAGCAGGAACTCAGCCTGAATAACAAAATACATGAGAGTTTGGTTAAAAGGATAAGGAAACATGATGCATAAAATGATCAAGCAGTCACTTTTTGCATATGTAGTAATGGTCCCTTCACGGGTGGGAATGATTACAAAGAATGGTATAAAAGAGATGTGCATCTGGTACTTGTCATGCCCTGAGGAAGGCCCTAGTGGCTGAAACACGTCAGTATTAAAGTAAGATGAAACCTTGAACCCTGCTTGTTTGTTTTCATTATTTCATGATGTGCCGCTATTCACACTGCTGGGACTTTTAAGTGGACATTTTGCTTCATAGCTGAGCACCCTACACTGAGCTCAGAGGATGCACACCTGTTCAGGAAGAACAGCCTGAACTCCTTGTTGAGGGAAATCAAAATGAATAACCAGAAATAAAAGCGGTACATGGTGATATGAAAGGAAGTGCTGCCCTACACTACAAATAAAATAGTGAGCCTTTTATTTTTTTTCTTCTTTTTATAAAATAATTTCTCATGGGGAATAATGTTACATTTATTTTTGAGCTCAAGAGCTTTTGCGTCATCTCCTGGCACCAAATGTGAAAGCAAAATAAACTTGTGTGTGTTTAACCTTTTTAACAGCAGCAAGGGAATTGCTGAATGTTTATCTAAAATAAAATACTGACAAAATGTAAAGCTCTGTTTTGCATCAAACTGGCAACCAAAGGTCAGACGGCAAAAGGTTAAAGAGCCAAACAGAGACGGAAGTCTCCTCTTTCAATAGGAAAGTGTCCCTTTTACACACTGTTCTTACTCACTTAGGTAACATACTTCTTCAGACTTTCATGCAGTTAAAGCTTGCAAAGTCTAATTTAACTGAGATTAATTAAACTGAATTGAAGGGAAATAAATTCCACTGAATTTGATTGAATTGGCAGCCAGAATGAAAGGTTGAGAGACAGAGAGAAAGAGAGAACGAGTGAGAGGAAGCAGCTTATGATCAAGTGGCTAATCCCACAGGATTACACGTCTAAATAGAGCTTAGGACTGCTCTTGACAGAGAAAGAGAAAGGGAGAAAGACCAGGAGGGTTTTATGGAGGGCAAACATATGAAAGATGTGAGGTAATCAATGTTTTTATATTACTAGATTAGTGAATTCTAATTGGGTTTAGTACATTTTGAACAGATCACAAGATGCATCTCAGGGGATTATTAGAAAGCAGCAGAAAATAACTAAGTTCTTACGTGCAATTTTAAATCAGTGTTTTAGAATAACCTTTAGTCTTTGCTGTTCTGTGAAAAGCTGGAAAGTTTTTACAGTTTAAAACATTTGTTTAATCTACAAACTGAAATAAGGAGAAAATTTTTACCTCATAAGCAGTGTTGGGAGTAATGCATAACAAAAGTAATGCGATTACTGTAATGCATTGCTTTTTGCTGTAACGCGGTAATGTAAGGCATTACAAAAAAAAAATCGGCAATATTTTACTCGGTACAAATGTCAGTAACATGTGTTACAATGCAATTTTAATTTAACCCGAAATGAAGTGGTGTTTTTTAATACAAATT
>JAUZTA010000024.1:1072386-1085139 GCA_034780835.1 Ctenochaetus striatus
TTGGTAGTAGTAGCTAACCATTTGGATAAAGCCACAGTGAAGAACTACATAAAGACACTTTTGAACAAATAATTCATCAAAGTGACCTTAAATAGACTAGGATGTGTTAAGAGGATTTGCATAATGAGAGTCTGGAAGAATAAGCATTAAGTTGTCACTTTGCTTTCCATGTCTCATGCAAGTAATTGTACTGACAGTTTGCCTGTCAAAGGTAGTACAACATGCTAAAGGCTATTATTGTCTTCTAAGGTAAGCACTGCACAGCCTTTTAGGACAGAGCGATGTAAATTGTAAATTCACATGTAAATTTAAAATCTGTTTAAAAAGTTGAGTGTGTAGGAATGGAAAGCAACAATGCTCGGAGTTGACTTTTCAATTTGAATATGTAAATGTTTCTGAGAGACAAGCAAATCTGGAACGTGCAAGTTCCCTCAAAAACAAAACTGTGGCTGGATATCAGCATTGTTATATTTGCAGAGGTATAATGTGTTTGGTAGACTTTTTGATTTTGCAAACTTCAAAAAAAAAAAATTATATACATTAAATATCTCTAAGGTGACCACTTGTGTTAAACTGCCGCCAGATTAATGACTTGCTGCATCCAGGAAATAGATATATGCCTAACCAAAAAGATCTCTGTATTACACTTTGTGCCATAAGCTCAAACAGCAAAGAAACACCATGCAAAAAAATTTAACAAAGCCAAATCCAAAGCTAAAGGATGCATGGATCTTACCTTATTAAGTAGCAGCAGAAGAGGAGACTGAGGATAAAGACAAAGATGGCTGTCCCAAACACCACAATGTAGATGTTAAGGGGAAGGTTCTGAAACCCTATATTTGGCATCCTGAAACTGTAGTGCGGGAAATCGGAGCTCATGGATATTCTGGAAAAAAATGAGACAAATGACAAAGAATAAATGGACTACAAAAGAGGTAATTGCAGTTCAAGTATTTCCACATACTCTAGACAGAAAAGAAAAAACTAAAGATGAAACAGCACAAAATGACACAAAAGTTAAAATGGAATAGAACTTTAGTTCCACTTTCAAACTTCCTATTACAGGAAAATATTTTTACGGTTTAGTTTCATTTTCATTTTGGTTTTAGTTTTACTATAAGTTCATTATTAGTTTAGCTTTAATCAGCCTACACAGTTTTTTTACAATGTCAGGTGAAGTTCTAAATGCCTCATCTATATTGACATTATCCTGCACAAATTGCTTAGTTTCTTGATATATTAAACCATAGACAAATGCATTGCCATGTTTCTAAAACAAAGATCCAAAATAGATCAATGTGCAAACAGGCATTTGGCTAGTGTTACATTTGAGAAAGATCATGCATCATGAGCCCACTCTATGCTCCCTTATATACACTGAACACTTAAAAAAAATATTACAGTATTTAACTAAGGAACATGGATGACAGACAAATTATTTGGAGCTAAAATTATAACCCTTTACAAAAGAATGCAAGCCATGTTTATTTTTTACTCACATATTTATACATATGTATATATCTTTTACTCTTTATTCATAATAATCATGAATTCTGTTAGTAATAGATTTGAGGGGAGGACTGCCTCGGCAGCTAATGCATCTATTCTGACAAAGTTTAACTGGTTAAAATCCAATAAAAAGGTGCTTTTATTCCTAAAAACACACAGAGATCAAAAACATAAGAACATTTCAATAAAGACTCACTGTAGGTTATGGAAATGTATGCACATTACTCCCTTACTCTTACCCACAACTAATGAGTCAGTGGTCGCTCCTGCCAACTTATTTATGAGACAAAGCAAATCTCATTGACTTTGGTTTGTTTAAATTGATAGCACATCATAGTTATAAAGAGTCCAAAACTTAAAATTTACACATCAATGCGCAATGGCAACACAGACAACATACATAAAATTAGAGGTTAGGGTCAGAGCTCTGTTTATAAGTAATATCACTGTCTCTTAATTTTCCACTAAAAAGATCCAGTTTGTTTTGCTCATATTATTTAAAACATATGTTCAGAATATATACTGGTACTCTGCTATCAGAATTATTTGGAAAAAAAACAGGAAAGAAAAACATGGTTTACAAAAGACTACATATTAACAGTTGTGTTTGTATTGTGTGAGCATACCTAAATATCTCTTCTAACAACTGATTCATAAAAGCAGGAGCACACCAACACGGATCTAGTGGGGTCTACTGGTTAGCTCTTACCTAATATACCAAAGGGACATGACCAGACATGTCTATGACTTCTAAGAGCATGGGAGGAGGAGAGGACAGTAATAGCTTTTGCTTCTTTGGGAGCCTTGTCCTATGCCCCTACCCGTCACTAAACACGCAGAGATTCCTCCCCCACACTTTAGCTAGTGGAAAGTTTTTAAGGTTTTGCTGATAGCCATTAACAGTATTCTCCTTATGTCTGTGATTGAATCATATTTATATCACAGTGGCCTAAAAACATGCTCTGTTACACAAATAATGTGTCTTGGTGTGGGGAACACCCTTTAACATTATTATATAACATATTTGCAGCCAGTATTAGCAGTCAGGATAGACGTCTCAATGTCAAGCCACTCGACAGTTACTCTGGTAGAACACCTGGCTTATGGTATCAAAGAACAGGGTTGACAGGTTTAGTAACCTAAAGTTCTCTTTTTAACATATGTTTAAAAATCTCACAATGACATCAAAATGACAGTAAGTTACTGAAAGACAACCCAAGGGGTTTAATTTTCATATCATATGTTGTGGTAAGTTATATGGGAGATGTCCTGTGCAATTTGAGAGCACTGTGGCATGTTCTGCTGATGTGAGGACCACATAACCCTGCCTGAAAAAAACAGCATCATCATATCTGTGAGTTATAAATTGTGGTTTGGACACTGTCCAGCTCTTACAATGCATCTCTGAAACAAACAGTTTATAAAGGGGATTGGGCTCCTGTGCTAGCTTCATGGAATGGCAAACAAGAGGGTACTAACCCACAAGCTAATAATACTGCCACGAAAACTTTATCCCATAGCTCCCATGAAGAAAGAAAACTGCTGACAAATGCCAGGGAACACTCAAATAACACCCTTCACTGAACATGTGGAAGAAGCCCGGAGACACTGAACAGTAGCACTGAAAATACAGATACATTCACATGTAATCAAATTAAATGACCATAAACTGACCTATTCTAGATGGGGACGACATATCTCCCCTCTGGCTGGGGACACTAGGTCCAAGTGAGGTCGTGGTTGGGAAATTTTGTACTTATAGCTACGCTGAATGATTCATCATATTTATATCAAATGACAAGTTCAACAGGTGCAATTTACAAACAACATATGAAATCCCAGCTGTTAAGTATGCCAGCTGACTAACTATTGCAGACAATTTAAATAGCTGTAGTCAAATCATGAAGTTACGTATTTTTGAGATTATTTTCCCAATTTCAAAACACCATGCAAAACCAAAGCCGTCTCTCCACATCTTTCCATCAAAACACATTCCAGAAAACCTTCCCTTGCTTATCTGAACACACAAACATGTTGCATAGCTTCATGCCTTTGACACAAACTGAAAGTGTTTCTGGAGAAACATGATACCAACACAATGACCTTACGGACTATGGACCTCTGTCAGTGCCATGGAAGTAGCAAAATAATAACAGTATAAGTACAAATTAAATGAAAAAGCAATTCTTTACTTCAATGTTAGCACAATGCCACATTTACTCTAGCACTGACTCTTAAAAAGAAAAAAAGGAAAAATGAAATGACTGATGATGAACATACACATACCCAAGTGGTGCCTTCATCTTGACTTAGGGAAAGCCTGTATAGACCTGTTTCACAGGTATCTGAGAAGTGACATAACTTGTCCTTGAGAGCCTTGTCAGTCAGTTGCCTCCTGTTTGCTTGTCTGGATCATAGCCTTTCTTTATCACTCGTTCATAAAGGCTTCATGCCAAACTCAAGCCCTGCTTCACTCTCTAACTCCTTTTGCAGTAGCCTGGTTGTCCTTTTGAAACTGCCATAACACCCCCCTCAGCTTATCTGAATCTGAACACAAACATGATGCACAGCAACATGTTTTGGAATTCCAGGTCGTCCTCTGTGTTACATGCATTTTGTGACCACAAGTAAGTATTCACTCGTAATCTCCTGAATCCTGAGCAGTCCAAAACAAAAACAAGTTTTTGTTTTTTCTGTGTCATTAAGTTAAGCATGCTAACACCAGGACCTTACTGTATAGGTTTAAGCTTTTATAATGTTACCATTTGAATTCTAAATAAAGATTTGATTATGTAGGCAATAGCACTTGCCAGGCTTTGAGTGATGTGTAAGCTAGTAAGATGGAGCAGAGGGACAAATGTCAGCTCACAACTGCTGCTAACCATGACTGCACCTAAGAGTGTGACAGGGGAAGACCAGAGTTTCTGGAGGAATAAATATCAAGAGTCACACTGGATTCTTTTCTTATGTGGAACCATTTACCAGCAGTGAGTCTCTCTTTATTGACTAATTTAACTTACTACAGGGAAAAGGTACTTTACTTCATGAAGGTACAAAGAGATGAAAAAGAAATGATTAAAAGGAAATAAGTGATGTGACAGAGTCTGGTGAGTGCTGAATTCAGTCAGAGGCTGAACAGCTAAAGAAATACACAAACTCAATGTCTACCATGGCTTGCTAGCTTACAGCTAATATACAGTATAAAGGCTGTTTAGGGCATGTAAACACAAAAAATCAAACATTCAAACTTCAGCAAGTATCAAGAATAAAGCTAATAAAGAGAAAAGCTGGAAGCTTTAAATGTAGGAACTGATCTTCATTACAGGCCTAGTAAACATAATTATTTTGTATACAGTATATAATGTATGACATGGCCTTACAATCTATAATATTTACATCAGAAGTTATCATGGTGCTATGACAATCAACAAATGAACTCCAAGCTATAACTAAGTTGTAATGCCAAGGCAACTTAAGAACTGTCATATCATTAACAGCATATGCTGAAATCAACCTTTACAGTTTTTTGTACCGCTTGAGGACAGACAAGTATCATTGACCTAGTAAGAGTTTAGAAGGTGACGGTACATCAAAGCAGGTTCAATGCAGGTAAGGACTAAATTACAAAACTAAAACTTCCCACTAATGCTTCTGCTCTTAGGCTGTCCCCTTTCCCCTGGGTAACATCTCTAGAGTGTCAAGATTCACTGACCTAGAGGATCTTGGTCGAGCAATCTAGAAATCCAACCCCTTTGCAGTAAACAACCTACATACCACAAAAATGCTTTTGGGAGTATCACATCAGCAGGCACAGGGGTCTCTTACAAAATGAGCCAATCTGAACCACTGAACTGCCTCTGGAAAAGGGTGACCAATGAGAACTGAGAATGCAGGCAGACATTCAGCAATGCAGTGTAGCGCATTCTTCGTTAAAGCAACTGCTATGAAACAGTCAGAAATTGTTGCAGACAGGATTAAGTATAGGCAAACAAACTGACGAGTACCACATTTACGGAAAAACCTGAATGATGGTAAACATAGTAAATGACAAAGATTCTATACAAGGTCCAAGAGACGAATAAATAATTCAAGGAGTATGAATTTTTGAAACGGTTAACAAAACAATAGATTGGAAATACCATTTGGAAAAAGAGTGCTTCAATTACAGTACACATGTGTGGTCACTGCTAAGTCCCATTCAGTGTCCTCTGTTAGTTGGGAGTGGTCCCACAGCTTGAGGTTTTAATTAAATTTTCCATGTATTTGAACATACATTTGTTTAATATTAAAGACATGCACACCTAATCAAAGACACTGAAAACTATCAATAGTCTAGACCTGATGCTTACTGCTGGTAAATACCCTACTGCCCCTCTCACTCTTTGAAGCTCAAGGGCACACTATAGGACAGGACAAAAGCCAAACATGCTCACTTCACTGGGGATAAAACAAGTGCAAAAAATATGAATGCGCAGTGAGACAATGCTAAAAGAGCAATCTTTACTGCACAACAATCGAAGTAAGATGTATAAAAGCTACAAATAAATGCAACTGTGAACACATAAAGATAGAGGATAATCCCTTAAAGAACCAAACAGCATTCAGAGTGAATGTGTAGACTTGGCATCCAACAGCATTTTATAGATGGAAAGGGCAAATGTGATTTGCATCAGCTCTCCTCATCCCACTGTTTCTGCCACCATCTGTGTCTCTCACTCAAAACATTCACATAGCCTCACCCTATTACATAACCTGCAACAAGACCACGCACATCACATTCATTGGAATTAGTGAGCCAACCTCTTTTTAAACTCATTGCACACTGTTTCCTGTAGTTTAACAAAACAAAATTATATTTTCAAATGTTATTTTTTAGCACCAGGGGCAAAAGGTTTTGTTTTACCTGGGTGGTGAGCATGTTGGGGCAATGCCTATTTAAAATTTTCCTTTTAGTGGATGAAAATATCAACCAGAACATGCTGAAGTTTGCTGAAAACAACTTGATAAGATGTGTTGCTGATAATTATTAAAATCTGCTATGTAAAAAAGGCAGTGTGGTGGACAATGTACAGACCTGTAGGGTTAAGAGAATTTAAGAGGTGTGTTTAAATGGACACTGGAGCTAACCCTGACTGTAATCAAATACTATCCACTTAAGTTGATTTCACTCCATAATTTTCCCCAAGTCATCAAAGCCCCTTCTGCTGTAGCTCTACACCCCTCCTAGAGGGCCTAGTTACAATTTGAGAATCACTGAAATCAAAGCAAGAACTGAAGTGTCACATGGACAATGAATTTTTAAACTATTTCACTCCTACTGTTTGACAAGTAGCAATTTTGCCAGATTTAAGAAAATTCAGTCTGGCTACCGTTTAAACATTTCTGCAACCATTTAAGCACACAACACCATGTACACAATCCTAGTCAAGTTGATGTTTGCAGACAACCTATTCTCAAACATCTGGCCAAAGACTGTCGCTTTTCTCCTTGCTCAGCCATTATGTAATAAATTCATCAACAATGTGATAATGACTGTAGACTGTCAAGAAACAAAATGAACACACCACTCCTCCCCCTCAACAACCTCCACAAAGACATTGGTGTCAACAAAAGATGACCTTTGGACCCATTATTATTCATATATTTGTCTTTTGAAAAAAAAAAGGGCCCAGACAGCTGCTGTATAATACTCTCAGGTAGTCATATGTTAATATAAATAGGTTGATTAACTGTTCTCCTGCCTTTTTCTACTTTCTTAAATTTCCTCTTAAAATATGAAGGTATGTTTAGTGCATGTCTTGTTTATGTCCTTGTTACACAATCTTAATTAATAACACATTTCTTAAAGAAAAAAACTTAACAGTGGTAAGGAGTTTAGATCAGCCTCACAAGATACTGTCCAAATGAGAAGTGGAAATTTCCACCAGCAGCCACAGCCGGCCGTGAGATTTGCACATCTGAAACTTAATATGCCAAAGGGCAGCAACAAACACCAGGGCCTCAGAGGCAAAGCAAGGGACTCTTCAAAAGGTTCTTGCTGTGGTTAAGTAAAATGCCCACATTTATGTTGAAACTGAACTTACACACCATGTTTTAGTAATTTGAGTAGGACAGGTTAAGGGGGCACTGGCCATTCACATATCCAGTTGTCCATCAAAAACACAACTGCTTCTAGTAAAAATGTTTTATCACAAGAGAGGTTAATTTAATTGTCCTTTTAGCCAGAGAGAAGGAAAAACAGATCACTCACAAACTACAGCTTACGATAAAGCTGTCAGTGAAGGGTGTGGAAAGTTTGAAAGAGCTCCTGCCTTTTTTAACTGAGAGATTATGCACAATGTTTTATGTGACTTCCTGGAGGAAGGAAGATGATGATAATAATAATCATGCACCCCATTTCTTGTGAAAGAAGCCATCAGTGTTTCCACTTCAAGCCTTGAAATATTCATTACAAAAAACCTGTTTTTCCAAAGTTGGGCCAAGTATTACAGTAAGTAGGTCGCCGTTCACTACAATTCCAGTTATGGAGATGTGGAAAGCATAGGGCTTGAGTGGAGCTGACAAGGTCGACCTAATGTCCATTGCTGATTTAAGTCCAATTACTTGATTTACATCTAATACTACTCGAAGTCCCGTCCAACACTTAAACATGTATTCACAAGCATGAACTAGACCTAGGCATGCAAATCATATTTTTTGTAGAAAATGTACTGATTAACCTCTTGTGAAAAAAAGCCTTGGTGCCAAGCTCTTTGTTTATTGAAGACATCTTTACGTATATCATATCAATGACTGATCAGTCTACACATGTAATCTGACTTACTGCAAGCATGAAAGGAGCATGTTATCTTACAAACCGTCATACTGTCAAGGAGATTTATAGATTTAAGGTCCTGTTTAACCTGACCTCTCCATACCTGACCCTGCAATGCAAATATAGTCCATCTAAATTAGAGACTTGGACCAACTTCTATTGATCTATACTAATTTAGTACAACAAGCTGACCAGAAACTGACATTGAAGTAATGTGTAGCAACCTCCCAAAACAAAATCAACAAAAATATCTGAAATACAAAAATCCATCAAAAGTTACCTCAGCCTTAGGTTTTAAAATTTGTACTTACTGGCCCACCTCTAAAAAGAAAAATTTTTAAAATTGTATAACATTTTCAAAAGGGACGTTTCTCTTAATTTATGAGGCTGTTATGAGACATTTTTTTTAATAATAAATTAATTACCTTTACATTTCATAACCTAAATACTATTAATTTTAGGACAGCATGGGTATTTTTCCTCATTTATCCTAAGAGTGTTGTCTGACCTGGAGATGTAATGTCAGAAAGAAAAGCTGAACTTCTTTATATTCATTTAAATATAAAAAACTCATGAATAGCATTCAATTCAAAAAGTAGGGTCATTATTAACAAATAAAAGAAAGAAAAGAAACAAACGTCTCAACAAGCTTCAAATGATTTGACTGGAAAAAAGGGAGGTTCAATCTTAAAAAATATATCTAAATAGCTGAAACTTGAAACATTCACTATGAGTATTTCTTAATGTGTCCATTTGATCTCTCCCCCCCATTTAAGTTCATCATTCCTCAGTTGACTCTGATAGTAACACAAGCTGACACAAACAAGAGGAACTGACAAACACAGCTGGGTTATAGCACTCTAGTGTCCTAGTATCCAGTGCCACTTTTACCAGATGGTTTTTTTCTTTGTTCCACGTCAGCTTCTTAACTGCTGCCATGGGCTGCTTTCATTTCATTTTCAATTTTTTGCCATTTTAAGTTTTATTGATTGTTTGCAGACTTTTGCATGTTTTCTATAATAACCACACACAGTCCTTAAAATCAGGCATAGTGAGGTGTTTAATTTGAAAATAACTATCTTGCATTCTATATTTACATTCTAACAAGCCTAATGGTATGCAAAGTATTTTCACACCTACCTTTTCACAGAGAAACAGGACCCTTGGTCTGGTTAGTGCAGGGTCATTATCACTATAAATAAAACCTGTAGTCATGTGAGAGTGAGTCAGCCACGCTGAAACATGAAAACAACCTTAACCCAATACAAGTCATATCAGTTTTTAGGTTATCAGCTGCTGACCTGCAAGAAATAAACAAATAATGTGTCAAGTTTACAAACCGTGACTACATCTAAAACATTTCACTTTTAATTCCTAATGGACCAACTTTGTTTGCCCTACACAGTTAACCTATTTTCAGTTTCATTGTTGCATTACCTTGGTCAATCTAACTAAGAAATTAGTATTTGAGATGGCAGTAGAACAAGAGAAAAAGATAAACTAGCTAATGTTAAGTACGGTATTATGGATAGAATTTACAATTTTTGTAAACATGTTGGCCTAATGAAAAATTTGTTACTAGTTGATGGTCATAGCCAGCAGGGTCATAAATTGAATTCTGCAAACTAACAGAATTAAAAATAACATGCTTGGTTTTCCGCTTGGCAAGTAGAGTTGTATCTCAGATCACTATTCTCAACACTGGCCTTATTACTAGGGCTGAGTAATATAAAAAAATCTTATCTCAATTGTTTTTCCCATGAAAGCTGATACTGATATCCATCACAACATAAATCAAATCACTATTTCTGTCAAGCGTAAGGGTTCATTTTCACTTAGATTAAATATTATTTATTGGTGATTGTCACAAATTAAAGAAATAGAGATGTATTCACTATGAGCTTCAGAAAAACATTTTATTGAAGTACAATACGCACATAACAGACATCACTGGTCATGGAGAAAAATATAATATCGTATCTCTGGGTCAAAGTTGTTACTCTTGATGTTTTTGTTGCTGCTGCTGCAGTAACCAAACTTACTGGATGTCAGCTGTGGGTAAAAGCCTGTCATTTGGCCAGTATTTGTCAGGATTCTCCTTCCCTCCTGCTTTCTGCCTGCTATTTTGCAAGGGCAACTTTGCTGCATCACCCAGGATAATGGTGATATGTTTTTAAGAGAAACACACACACGTCAGAGCCATTTTTTCCAACTTTGATCATTTTTTTAGAAGAGGAGACTGCCAACACTTCCTGTTCTGGCCAAACTGCCTTTACCATTCACTTTGACAATTGAACTGGTCCCAGAAATTCATACCACAACATGAATGCAGTTCTGACTTGTTTTAATCTAAACAAAAGTGCTGTCCTAACACATCGCCATTTCCTTTAAGTAATTGTGTGGCAATTTCAAACTCCAGTGGGATGCTCTTGATCTGTGACTGCTTCAGGTCTTTCTCCATCATCTGTAAACAAGGACACAGAGGAAATTTTTCATGCTACTCAGATGACTATGAGTATGAGTATTAGCATTACCAGAATCACCTACATAGTTTCCTCCTACTAACAGCAATTATTGTCCAATTGTTATCTGAGCTACCAAGCTCTACAGATACAGATAAGCAAACCAGTTGTTTTTGGAAGTGTCATCTTACCTCATATGTTGTTGTCTCCAGCAACTCACTGATGTCATCCTCTAGTTCTGGCAGGGGTGTGTTGATCAGCATTGCAGCTTTGGCCACATCTGGATGGTAATGTTTTTGCAGTGTCTGCAGGAAAGAAAAAAAAAGAATATTAACTTTTTCTCCCAAGCTAGTCTCATAAATGTACATGATATTTCTTCAGTTTTCCCTCCAAACCTTGGCTGACATTAGCCATAGCTCAGTGGTAGTAGGTGTCATGGATGATTCATTGGTGAATCTAAAACCTTCACATATTGTACACACCTTAATCTCCCACAAGCTGCTCTCTAAGGCACGGCACTGAGCAGGATCCTCTTCATCCATTAGATATGGATCCTCCAAAGGCTCTATGATTATAATTGAAACAGACATCTATATAAATCCAAATATAATACCCTGGGATGGGTGGTGCAGAGAAATTATACATCAGAGTTAAATTCTGAAAACAAACAACAAATCTTTCAATGAAAAGGACATCGGCTTTGTAAATCTTTGACATTTAAAACTGAAAAGTGACTGACACTCACCATCTTCTGTGCTGGGCTTGTGAATAAGGACTCTGCAGGATGGATGGCGACGGATCAGGTTGTAGATAAAAGGCAGAACAATAAGGATGCCTGTAGCTGGTGCTGTGAGAGCCAAGCGAGCCAGACGTTTGGCGAATGCAGCCACTAAGTACACTGGCAGGTGGCTGAAAGCAAGCAGAAATGCATACACCACACACAAGTTACTAGTGTATTGTTATTATTATTATTATTATTTTAGTTTTTCAGGATCACTACTTTAAATAATGAGAAACAAATATTGTTTTGTTTAACAGTTTAAAGAGAACAGATACAGGTTGTTTGCATAACCAGAAAATATAACTACAGATGCCATAGCGAGGCATAAATGATCTTACCTTGAGCTAAGGAAGAGGTTAGCTAGGTGAAAAAAGCGTGCTCTGTACTTCACATGGAAAATGGAGGGCTCAAGCAGATTATACAACTTCTTATAAAAATCAGGGTAATCTCTGCAAAACACACACACACATTATTTTTGTAATTATTTATGTTATCATGTATTATATGTTCAGAATGGAGTCTCATTTCGTCATCAGAGTTTTATTACATATTACTGTATATAATAATTGTATTAAAAATGTAACTGAGGTCCAAAACACTCAATTGTTAGACCAGGGCATTTCAGTTTGTTTTATTAAAAGAGGACAAATGAATTCATTTTACTTATAATACTTACAGGTTATGTTGATGTATGAGGACAAAAAGGCCATTGAGGGCCAGCAGGCTGATGGCTCCACCTGTTTAAGAGAAACAAGACAAAATGCCACATCATGATAACCTACATCACCCACAGAAAAATTCCACTATTATGAGCCTTATGCAGTCATTTATTATTCTCACAACTTACCAACTTCATAGGCAGCAGTCAGGAAGTCAATCATCAGTGTGGGTTTACTCATGTGGGGCAAAATAGAGTCATGGAGGATCACCAAGACCTTTTTATACATGTTGCTTGGCAACTACAACAGAGAGATTAGTAAATAATGAGACACAGATCACTGAGTTACAGATCTAAACTGAGGATACATTTTCATTGCAGAAGACTGTTTTAAAGAGGTCAGAACCCCAGCAACACTAGTATTTATAAAGAACAAATTTACTGTAAGACCAATGTGTTTTGGCTTGTTGCCTCCATCAAGGCCAGTGTCCAGGAAGGGACATAAGTATGTACAAATATATACCCATTG
>JAUZTA010000024.1:1106531-1119030 GCA_034780835.1 Ctenochaetus striatus
TGTTTAGGTACTTTTAATCATTAGAATATTTACATACTAAATTCTTTTTTATAATTTTGCTCCATAACATTTCAGAAGTAAATATTTTGTTTTATTCCTATTCTACAGCATTTAGTGACAATGCCACGTTATTCAGACGTATTATAGCTAACATTTGCACATTAAAAATCTAAATGTCATACATCCAGTTGACTTGTTTGTGTGTTGACATGATCTTAAATGCTACCAACAATGTTTGAACTCAAAGACATCTGTAATCTTATTCGAGATCACT
Source organism: Ctenochaetus striatus (assembly GCA_034780835.1). Lineage (NCBI taxonomy): Eukaryota > Metazoa > Chordata > Actinopteri > Acanthuriformes > Acanthuridae > Ctenochaetus > Ctenochaetus striatus. The sequence continues at coordinate 1,106,806 of JAUZTA010000024.1, forward strand.
TTGCATTTCATTTTGTTGCCTGCAGCTAACTTCTAGGGTTACACCAGTCAGAGAGAGGGTGAAGAGTAAAATATAAACATAACGTGAATAAAGCCACCAAACTTTGGATAAAACTTTAAAATAAAACTTAAAAATCATCTGACATTTTTTTTCTGCCTGATTCAGCCAGATAGATTTTCATCTGCTATGGTGGCTATGAAATAATGATGTAAACAAATCCCATGTTAAATTGAGAGATCTGGAGAAATTAGACATTATACACTTAACTAAAAGTATAAAAGTAGACTATTTGCATCCAAATGCACAAATAAAGAAAAAGTAGGCAGCATACTATCCAATACTATTTAAAGCTTTTTTTAAAATTTTCAGTGCACTTTATTGGCTAATTCTCACAAATAGTGAGTGTCAGTCACTTATGTGCTTCGGTTGAATAAATAAAAAAACATACTAGCTGATTTTATTTCTTATGTAAAGCCAAAAACTGTAAAGTAACAAAAAACTAAGGTTATCAAAAATGTAGTGGAGTGAAAAGTACAGCAGTTCCCTATGACACACAGTGTAATAAAAGAATGAGGTACTTATCATTGAAAATACCTAAGTAGCCTACAAGTAACCCAAAATCATACTCAAGTGCGGTTTTTCAGTAAATATTTACTTTCCACCTGTTGGCACGTGCACAAGCAGTCTGTACACCGTGTTTATATTTATTTCTAAAAATGAAAATGAAAAAACTGTATTTAAGTTATAGAAATAAACAATTTCCAGGTCCAGTGGCAAACAGTTTGTGTGTGTGTGTGTGTGTGTGTGTCTGCAGGCTGCCCTGTGACAGCAGGCTTACTCAGTGGAGGGTTGGTCTTTGTCGTCATCCCTGCTCATATTTAATCAATGAGGAGGCAGCGGCCACGGAAAACTGGCTGCTTCTGGTTTCCAGGCATAAATACAAAGCGGAGCCGGTCTGAGGGAAAAACGGCACAAAGGGAAGCTGAGCACTCTGAGGTTTTAAAGCTGAAGACCAAGAGAGTCAGGTAACCAGCTGCTCTACGAAAAAAAACACACACACACACACATTTAACAGAATTTATTACAACAACGGGACGGTGATGGCGAGTGCGGTTATTTTAAAATGTTTACCGGGCTGTTTGTATACATTTCGCGGGGAATAGTGTGAGAGCCGCTCTCTTACTGTAGCCTAGTTATCACAGGCAGATACATTCAAACTAAATGTCAGTCAGTTGTTTGTGTTGATCAGACAAGAAATCGCTGCCCAGATACAACCTGTGTAACCACACCGCCGACACATGAAATCTTAGTTACACTGTGACTGATGTATTGTCGCTGTGCGTTGTGTGTGTGTGCGTGTGTGTGTGTGTGTGCGTGTGTGTGTGTGTTTAACGGGACAAGCTGCTCTGCCGGGAACAAGGTGGATTTATTTACTTCGCTAGATTTGTTTAAAATCTGTTAATGGGTGATTGTTGTTGTTGTTGCTGCTGTGTCTCCAGCTCACCTTGTCTCTCACAGGTAATTTAGTCAGGTGAACTCTGGGAAGTTTGTCGTTTTGTTTCAAAGAGCTGCCACTTCGGCATCACAGCTTATACGTGGCAGCAAAGGCTTTTCCTATACAGTGCGGCGCTCCAGCCAAGCAGCATACAAAAGACAACATCAACCACTTTGATTTCCATTGTTTTCCACTCTTTTCTCTGTCATTAGTCACATTTTTTTTTATGTCTAATCAAACTTTTTTTTTCATTTTGTTAAGTGTTTTTTGGCACCTCTTTTCTAAAAGCCACTATGTTTAAATTTGTGACTAATTTCTGTGTTAAGGATTAATGAATCATATAGCAATGCTTGAGATCAGTTATGATTTTTTATATATATATAAAATTGCGAAAGGTCAAGGTTAGGCCAAGTAATGAATCCTTTAGATTTTGGTGGCGCTGATTGTGTCTTTGATTTCTCATCTTTTAGACCTGCACTTACAAACATTGTGAAGTCATCAATGAAGGGTTTTAAAAAACCATCAGGTCTGAAGTGTAAATCTCAGTAAGTTTTATTAAAATACAGATTTTGATCTGAGTAAGTGTTCAAACTGTCTAACAAATTTTGTACAAACTGGCTCATTAATGATTTTTCAAACTCCTTTCAAACCCATCAGTTATTAAAACATGGTTTTATCAAAGAGTAGTGCCTACATGTTATGTGTCAAAGTCTTAAGGATGCTTTTTGTTGCAGAATTTATATTTAAAAAGTCAACTTTATGTCTTTCATTTATCTATTTTTGGTTCTTGTGCGCTGAGTCTGCACTTTTGTAACTTGTGTCTGTCCTTGAGGATAGTACAATATTCTTTATCTTCACCAGAGAACACAATAGCATGGTAATGATGTTTGTGTGTGTCTCTTTGTGTGCGTGTGTGTGTGTGTGTGTGTGTGTGCCTGTGTGCGTGTGTGCCTGTGATGTCTCCACTCCATCATCCCAGCTTGGGAAAGCCAGAGCTTGGAGAGAAGTGTGGAATGTCTGGCCCTCGGCACGAAGCCGATCTGTAGGGATGTAGAAATGTTTGCAGCCATGCTGATACTCACATGGGACTGATACAGGAAATGCAGATGTGACTGTGGACACAGTTGGAAAGAGCAGTGTCCAGAGTTGAAGGAGAGAGGACAGCGGTAAAGAAAAGAGACAGTGGTCAGACCCAGTAATTTAAGCTATTCTGGTCCTGCTATTGGAAAGGCCACCAGCAGACGCACTGTATTTGTAGATTGCCATTTCTAGGTCAGTGGTAGCCTCCTCCCTCCCTCCCTCCCTCCTCCTTGCTCCACCCCACTCTGAGCTGCCTATCTACCCAAGGCCAGCCCACACATTAATCTGTGGCTGTGGTGTAAAGCGTGGAGCGGTGGCATGTGGTGAGTGTACTAACCAGCTGTGGAATTACAAGCAACCAGGGAATGATGCACAGTCTGTCAGAGAGGCCAATGTGTTGATTATCAAATACTGTCTGTAAATTTGATTTATCATTTGGTTAAAGTCTTTCATTTTCTAAGAATCTGAAATGAGCTTTTTTTACTTTACAGGTCAAACCCCTAAATTAACACAATAACTCAAGGTCTTTTTAGCTATTATAGGGAGTTATCCCATTAGAAGGATGCTAAATGTTACAGTTTTACTTTTTTCTTGTGAATTACAATAATGTGACGAAATCTTCCAATGAGTCTCTGGACAGTAACAGCCTAAACTTGCTCTGTCATCCTGTTTCTGGCAATAGAGAAGGGATATTGACCCAATGAGAGCTACTTATAATGGGCAAAACATGTCTAATATTGTGTTTGTATAACACTTAAGTTGTTAAAATGCGTTCACTTTATAATAGATTTCCTGTCTGTACAAGTCTGCTGACCACAAGTCCGAACAGAATCATACCGCATTGCAAAATAAAAAAAAAATCCATCCACTGCTATAATTAAAATGGGCCTTGTCAGTAACAGAGCCTGCAGGTTTTGTTTAGGTGTGTCTTTTGCTAAAGTTTCATGATGAGACAAAGGAGAGGCTGAAGCATTTGTCTGAAATGCAGCATCACAGAGATGTGGGATGTTTGCACTGCATGACAACAGTCAAATGAGTCAGAAACTCAAGCTTAGAGACATTAGAGCCACATACAGATTTTTTTTATATGCTGGATTTTCAGTCTTAGTTCTACCGACTCTGTAATCTGAATATCTGCCATATGTTTTTATGAGAAAAATGTGTCAACTGTAAAAATGTCTGTACAAAACCAACAGCTGGTCTCTAGAGTCTCCTGGCTGGAAACACTGTCACACCACATACATTTGCATTTTGTACCTTATTGTAATTATATAACTTCACATATGGTACACTGCTGCAAGGGATTTGATTGGCTGCGGCGTATAAAGCCTTTATTATTCAAATACCAATTCATGCACAGCCTTCTACTGGTGTAAATGTGTTAATATTATATGTATAATATGATATTGCATATATTTACACAAACAAACATGTAGTAAGCCTTAATCATGTGCTCACAGTTCAGGTCATTAACAGTGAGTGGAAAAATATACTGCAGCATTAAGCAAAAAGCCATTATAGCAACAAAATATACTACTAGATACATAAAATATAATATTAAACAGCAAAAGCAACAATCACATGGATCACTTCATCCTCCTTTAGACATAAATGTTTTCCACATACATGACTTACCACAAAGCAGTGTATCTCTGTGACCATCCTGTTGAAGAGCTGCAGAATATAAAAGAGCAGCATTTCTGAAAGTAATCAAACACATCTACAAAAAAAAAATAATTTTTAAACCTTCTAATTTTAAACTAACTGCTTATGCAACAGGAAACAAACATGTAAGTCTCAATTTAAGACCAAAAGTTTAATCAACCACCTCCATGTGCCACAGCAAAACAACTATCGCAGACAGGCCTTGTGTTGGAAATTGGTTTTTGTGACGTCTAAAATAAGATTTAGTTTATATCCTCCATCATTTTACGTGGTTCTCTAGTACTTTTATTGTTACAAAAAATAAAAAAAACAATCTAGTAACACCGAATATCACCCTTTATCTATCTTTGATGCCCAAGTATGAGTCCTTTTATGTCGATTGTGCACCCACATGTCGTGTTTAGTGAGAGATTCACTGCAAAGCGTTCATGGCTGAGATTAGTTTTGCAGAAAGAGACGGAACTGAAAGTGAAACTTGGCTTTTATTTTAAGACATAATGCATTGTAATCCTGTGGATTAGCGGTGATGTGTTGAGTAGTCTCCCAGGATTCTGTACAACGGACAAATTAATCATTGGCCTTTTGCACACTGAAATATGACAAGGATAGCAAGTACAATACTAACAGTATGGCAGAACAGTACAGCACAGCAGACAGATTGTGACTGCTTCCTGACATACACATTCTTATATTGCCATTTCAGACGGAAAAACATGTTTGGTAAATCTGTGCCATGTCTGACACACATTCAGGGCGAGGGTCATGATCTCAGATCAGATGTCGTGCATTGACGCATCCAGATTAACAGGTTTTAATCCACATCTGTGCTGGAGGTCAATGTACAACCACAACTCTGGTGGACTTTGAAACAGAAGATTTACAGAGCTTATACATTGCCACATATATGCACCCTTTAGTTGGACCTCACAGTCTGCGTCTTATTGCTACATACATTATGGGCACATGTTTTCTAGGAAAACCGTCCGGTTGCTTCCTCTCTGTCTCTCTTTGTCAGCTTTTATTGAACATGTGACCCCTCCAGCTGAGTTGTCAATACGGCCAACTTGCATAAGACACAGTTCCTTAGAAGTTGATTCAAGGTTCAAACCGAGTGATGACAGCAGCTATCCTCTGCCACAGTAAACTGTATTTTTAGCAGGCGCACTGTACGGACTTGTTGAATTCTAGCCAAACAAGGATCTCATGTAATTTGACTAAACAGATAAACTGGGAGTCAGAGAGGCTTGAGACTGATATTCACATCCATCACATCATTAACTCTGCTGTGTGACCGCAACCTGCAAGGAGGCACAGTATGTGTTTTCTACATAGTATCATAAATATCCTGTCCAGTGTTGCTGTGGTAACAAAGAAGCATGAATGTGTATGTAAGTGTGTGTGTGTGTGTGTGTATAACAGCAGGATATCACTGTCTTACCTCAGATAACTTGGAAAAACAGACTCATTTCATACTGAATATTTCTTAGTCAACAGTTAAAACAAAATGCGTCTTCCACCAAAGTCTGCCACTGACTGTTGGTTCTTGTCAGTCTCTCTACTGGGTTGAACAGGGATTTCTTCTGAATAGACTCCCACTGTGTATTCCTTACACACAGCTGTCCATACATTCACAGCAAGCACCCATGTGTATTGGAATAACAAGGTCACTTGTGTTTTGTGTTATTCATCACTCTGAGTGTTAGTGTCCCTCTGCAACTTTGTTATAATGAGAGAAATTTGAGTGTAATATTTGTGTATGGTTTATAATCTGACAGTTGTGTCAGAACTAATTTGGGTTTATGCCCAATAAACAGTGTTAACGCAGATGGCATAAGGCAGAGGATAATGCAATCCTGCTGTGAAAAAAAATCAAGTTAATCAGTACAAATACAGCTGTAAATGTGGGTTATATTGAGGGGAATGCTGATAACTTATCAGCCATAAAACAGATTTGTGTTGTCAACACTTAATTAAAAACAAGACAGTTGAGCTCCATAGAGGCCAAATTATCTGCGTTAAAACTGTAGATTCATCATTTTTTTCTTAAAGGAGCTGTTCAGTCAGTGTTTGGGAAAAAAAATCACTTGTCTCTCGCGGCATGTAGTCATGTCTTTTTGTTGAGATAATTTTGAAAAAAGTATAGTTTTTGGCCTGTGTTTACAGGTTAACAACTTGTTCACACAAGTTTAGCACAGGTGTGCCAGGTAGTACACAGGGTTTCTGTTGGTGAGAGAGTCTATACCTCTTTGGACAGGATCCACATTTTGTGGACAAGGCATTTGAATATATCTCTCAAGTATTTTAGAGTTTCATAGGTTCAAAACATGATGTTGTTAAATTTTTTTAAGTGATTTTTTCTGTACAACGCATCCTTTGTATTAGGATTTATAGGAATAAAATTAGGACAGATTATGCCAACCCCAGGCAAACGTTCTGAGATGGTATCAGCCATCAGTAGCTGAAAATACCCAGCTGGGAACCGATACAAGAGTGCATAGGAGGTAACATACCACTAACTCTCATGCAGCCCAGTATGAGTGATCACCTAGCAGTGTATGCAGTCATCTGTTTTAAAATGCTGTAACTTAACTGTGTCTTGTGCTGCATGAGCATCTGTTTTCTGCTTACACGACGTGATAATGCGACAATTTTTCAACTCGGGTCCTTTTCCAAATTTTGTCCTCAGACTTAATCGAAGAGGAGCTTGGACGGCATGCAAAGTTGTGAAATTTCCTCAGACAGCACTGATGATCCTCTTAGTAGCGGCCTACGCACTCATCGGCAGCCTCGAATAGTAGTGATTGGTGCTGGCTTGGCCGGCCTCGCTGCAACAAAGATCCTACTGAAGAACGGCTTCACAGATGTCACTGTCCTAGAGGCCTCAGACCACATCGGCGGAAGAGTTCAAAGTGTTCAGCACGGTGAGGAGACGCACCTCTATTTGTTCTTGAAAATCCTGCAAAGCAACTTTTTTTAAAGATAAAGCACAACTATATGTCATATTTTCTCACTTGCATGCATTCAAGTTAAATCATTTCATGCTGGAACACATTCTCAGTAAGATATTAATACTTGACCTTCTTGCTAATTGTTGGCACTCCTCTTGATGCTGTTCGACTGGTTTTGGTACTTTTGGACAGAGCCAGGCGGGTTGTTGCCTTGACCTTCCTGTCTTTATACTAGAGGGCCAACTTTTTTTCCTGGCTAATGGTCAAAGTGTAGTTTCACTACTTCCTAAAATTTGTAATAGTTTCATTTTTACTAATAAATGTAGCTCCCTTGTAAAAAAGAAACTGTAATTCCAGTAAGTGAATTGCTTAATAGTTGGTTTGCTCACTGATTAAATAAATGTTATCATGTTCAAAGATACACTTTTTCCTCGTGAAATTTGCTTTGCTGGGAAAAAATGTATCTTTGAGTAGAAATTTCTCATCTTTCTCAACTTAATCTTTATAAAGCGTTATTTCACTGCTGATATGTGAACAAAGAGTCTTTTGATACAAAATTAGGAGCCTTGCTACATAAACTGTATTGTCTAATCTGTAAAAGGTCTCTTTAAATGTGACAGTGCAGTACAACTTAGAAAAATGTCAAGTCAGACACCAGTTGAACCATGTAATTACACTCATGAATGCCTTTATCATTCCGAGAGAAATAATGGTGTTATTTTTAAATGAAAGCTGAGATTTTCCCAGCAAATTTTAAACTGCAGGTCTTTTGTCAGAGAAAGTTGCTTCCAACTCAGATTCTTTTAACTTGCAATAATAAACAGATAGGGAACAGTAACTGTCACTTGCACTGATACCTCATGCTTGTAAAACGTCACGTGTAAAACACATTTGTACTGCACAGTTAAAATGTAAACTCATATGTCAGGCGCACAGATATTGGCGTCTGCTATGTAAATGCATGCTTATGAGATCTGATGTTATGTAATCTAGAAATGTTTGCCAGTACTGTCTTTGCATTTACCTGTTTTTAATCTGCAGAGGAGTTTAAAAAATGTACCATCATCCTCAGGAAAAATGATACATTAGTGGCACTCCAGTGGCCTTCAACCAGTGCAGTCTGTTTATTTAGCTGAAGTCCTCCGATTGTGTTTGTACCATAATAAAACCAACCTTTTACATTCAAAGCCATGCTGGATATCTCGGTTTGAAAGAGAAACAAGCACTAATCTGTGTTTCTCTTTTGTTTTTGTAGGAAAAGCAACTTTGGAGCTTGGAGCCACCTGGATCCATGGTGCCAGTGGGAACCCAGTGTACCACCTGGCAGAGGACAACGGGCTGCTGGAGGACACCACAGACGAGGAGAGGAGTGTGGGACGCATCTCCCTGTACACCAAGAACGGTGTGGCTCATTACCAGACCAACGCAGGGAAGCGGATCCCCAAGGACCTGGTGGAGGAGTTCAGTGACCTGTACAATGAGGTGAGGGGACACATATGTGCACAGGTACACAGGGCTCACATTTGAATGTGCAAATCGATGTGTGCATGGGCAGGTGCAAAGAGATACTTACTGTTCAACCTGCTGACCATCAAAATACATATAAGTAATTCTGCACAGTCATAGTCAACAAACTAATGCATTGCAACCATATATTGTTCAAATGCACAAAACTGGAAGGTACCTTCAAAGTGCCTGAGTTTTCTCTTAAAAAGCTGTTCATGTAACTCAAAGTCTAGATTAAATGAGTTTAACAAACTTAAAGCTAAAAACAAGCTGATTGTTAAGAGGTACAAAACATCCAAAACAACATTATTAGTGATATCTTCAGCCATCTTAAAGTGACCTTTGTAAAAGTCCACCAAAGCATGCTGAATTTAACAAGGAATGGCCATTTCCGTTGGTCCAGTTCTCCTCTACTCGGCTCCTGGTGGAGCAACATCATTACAGTGTAAGTAGGTCACGTCTGGAAAAGCAGTTACAGAGGAAAGGTATAGAGCATGTTTTGTTAATGTTAATCTTGATTCATCTGGAGTTTTTACACTCCAAACTTAAACGCATTCAGAGGCACGGTGGCTGTTCAAGCATTTCAAATGACTGGAGGTAATTTTGCCTCTGCTACATTTCACTTTCATGACAATCATCCACCTCTTTTATCATCATTTCTTTGTATGTTGCATAGATGGTGAAAGTCTCTCAGACTAGTTTGCTGATGTGTGCAACTACTTCAGTTTTTTTTTTTGCTTTTTTGAAGTTCACACTTAATTAAACCCAGTCTGTAATCATTTATTTGTGTCTGACCTGATATATTTTGATACGTCACTGGTTTTGGTTTCACCTTGTGCTTCCTTTTATATCTTTCTTTGTGCTGTGATTGGTGCTGTGTGTGGTGCTTCTCCATTACGTTGCAGTTTAGCATTACAAGAACAAGAACTGACTCAATCTTCCCTGAACTGAGAAAAACTGGTTTTCTTTTTCTTTCCTCTTTCACCTTCCTCTGCTCTCTTTTTACATTCTTCCTCGTTCCTCTTTCTGCTGACTGCCCTCCGTCTCTGACCCTTCATCCTCTTTTAGGTGTATGAGCTGACTCAGGAGTTCTTCCAGAATTGGAAGCCAGTTTGCGCTGAAAGCCAGAACAGCGTCGGCGTCTTCACACGAGACGTGGTGCGCAAGAGGATCATGATGGATCCTGATGATTCTGAGAGCACCAAGAAGCTCAAACTGTCCATGCTTCAACAGTACCTCAAGGTGTGTGTGTGTGTGTGTGTGTGTGTGTGTGTGTGTTTTCTATAGCAATGAATTTCTCCTTTTACCCTCCTGTCAGTACAGGAATATGGATACCTGGAGGCACTTTTGTGGCACTTTTGTGAAAACATTCACTCTGACTGACAGTTTAGGCCCTGAGCTCATACAAATTGATAATCAGTGGAGTGCATTCATGCCTCATCGCATTCAAAATGATGTGAAAAACTAATTTGTATCCCTTCTGGCACTAATAGATGCTAATTCAACAATAATTAACTACTAATAAAAGAAACATTAGTTTGCTAATTAGATCAGATATCATTTCAGCTTTTGACAGCAAGCCTTTTACTCTGAAAGAGTCAATACAATCTTAAAAACATTCTCTTTATAGTTTGAACGTGCAATAATTTACAAAAAAACATGTAGGCTTAATCCTTTTTTTGAAAGGAAACATCATGATAAACAATGAGTGAATGATTTTAGAGATGCAGCTATTACATTTATTAATAAATCTGATGACTATTCTCTCGAAAACTCGTTTAGTCTATAAAAAGTCAGAAAATAGCAGAAAATGCCCGGAACAAATCCCCAGAGCCCTCGGTGATGAGTTCAGATCATTTGTTTTTCCATCAAACAGTCCAACATGAAAACATTTTTAATCTTTAGAGGCAGAAAAACAGGGAAAAGCAGCAAATGTTTACAGGAAAGGTTCAACATTTTGGGAAATGGGCTTTTTTTTATCCTGGTGCAGAGTTAGATAGAAATATTTAGGTCAGTCTTATGTCTGTACAGTAAATGTAAAGCTGTCAGAAGCAGCCTATTAGCTTAGCATAGCAAAAAACATTATAAAAACAGGGAAACAGCTAGCCTGGCTTTGTAAGATAGTTATAAAATATGCAATCATGCACATCTAAACTAATGCTTATCATTCTTATATATACGACAATATCATCAAATTGTTTCTGCGTGACTGAAGGAATGAGTCCATGCATACACTATGGGAATATGAATAATTGTGAAAGAGAATCAACACAATGCACAGAGTCTGACCTTCCACATTGAGAGCTTTTTTTAAATTTTCTATCTCTGAATTATGTCATGAAAACCTTCAAGAGCTAAAAAAAATCTGTTGCTCTTCACAGATGTTGTTGTTTCTAGAAAAACATACAACAACAATCAACAACCATTCAGCACTTTCATGTAAGTGCTCCATGAGTGCTACATTTATCTGAGTGCTTCGCCATATGCTGCCACCCACACACATAAACACACACATACACACACACAGGCACACAGACACACACAGGCGCAGGAAACAGAACATGTTGTGAAATGCAGCAACAGAGAGTCAGGTAACCTCTAACATGCTGCCTCAATATGAGGCAGAAGCAGTTACATATTTTTAGATTTTAAATAATGCACCTCCAGTAGGTGTTGTTATGTGTGCAAATGTCCCAGCATGTTTTAACCAGTTAAATCATGTCGATTTATTCGGAGCTGAAGCTGTAGACATGACTTGCTGAGATTTCTATAGTACAAAGTCAGTGTATGTAGAGATTTGGTTTAAAATTCAAAGTTTGAGATGTGCATTCCAGTTAACTTAGCCGCAGGTAATTGAGTTGTGGGTATTAGTTGGAAGTATAACTGACTGTGTTTAAATGTACTCTTGTTTCAGGTGGAGAGCTGTGAAAGCAGCTCTCCTAGTATGGATGAGGTGTCTCTGAGTGAGTTTGGCGAGTGGACGCAGATCCCTGGTGGGCATTATGTCATTCCTGAAGGCTTCATGAAGATCGTGCAGCTCCTGACTCGGGACATCCCCCCCAGCACCATCAGCCTTAGCAAACCAGTCCGCTGCATTCACTGGAACTACTCCACCCAGCATCAGGAGGTGATAGCCAAGAGCAGCATCACAAACCAGGAGAACAACCACAATGAAACCAACCATGGCTGCCACCCTCATGGGGACCCTCTGATCCTGGGTCACCCCATTTACGTGGAGTGCGAGGACGAGGAGTGGATCACAGCAGACCATGTGATCGTGACAACCTCTCTGGGCGTCCTGAAGGAGAACCACGAGGCCATGTTCTCTCCATCTCTGCCTGAGGACAAAGTGCTCGCCATCGAGAAGCTTGGCATCAGCACCACCGACAAGATATTCTTAGAGTTTGAGGAGCCCTTCTGGAGCCCGGAGTGCAACAGCATCCAGTTTGTGTGGGAGGATGAGGCTCAAGTAGAACAGCTGGTGTACCCTGAAGAGCTGTGGTACAAGAAGATCTCCAGCTTTGATGTCCT
>JAUZTA010000024.1:1131181-1142943 GCA_034780835.1 Ctenochaetus striatus
TTCAGAGCCTGAAACAAAAAGGCAGGCAGTGAATCAGGATCTTAATTTCTCAAGGGTAAATTCTTTTTTTTTTTTTTTCTTGGCAGTCGAAATGCTCCTTTTCCCTGTTGTCATCATGCCTTATTTCTTCTTCCATTAACAGTAATGCTCAATCCCAATGCACCCCTTGATCCCACCACTTAGCCCAGTGCCGAAGTGGTGGTGCTTGATTATGCCCAGGGTTAATGCATCCTGATTTTTTGTTTGGATAGAGAGGCAGGGAAAGTGTTTGGGCTAAAATGGCCCTCCAGATGGAGGGTTTTTTAGAGACACTCTCCAAACCAAGTATTATGAAAAATCCCCCATGAAAAACTGCAGATTACTGCATCCAAATAAACCTTTAAATGTTTATTTTCTTTGTTATAAAACATGAAAAAATGTTTCAATAAACATATTCTTGTATCAGTGTTATGTAATTAGAAAGTCATATGGTCCATTTGTTTTTAAATAAGCATTACAAACAAAACTGTGAGGAGTATGGTGATGTCTCGGTAGCTAACTGGCTAGCTGCTTGCTAACAACACAAAGTTATTGTTAATTTTTTAATGACAGTTCCTTATTTTCACTTATTTTGTTGTCACATGTCCCCCCGCTTATAACATATGACACCCAAAATGCAGCAAACTTCCTGAACATGTCATTGCTCGGCTAATGTCTGTGCCGACTGGCAGCTGGTAGGAGCACAGGCTGCTTAAATTTGCCCACAAAGCGAGGCTAATAGCATCGTAATAAAGTGCTCTAGTTTATCTAACGACTTTTTGTTCAGGTGATAGCATAAAGCTTAGGTTTGAATGAACTGTTGGTGTCCATGCTTTGTTTAATCTTCATCAGATGAATGGCAAATGCATTGTGAAAATGCCCTTGTGGCCATAATAGAAAGGTAAAGTAGGAAAAATAACATCCAGACGTCCTTCCTGTCTATTATCAGTGTAGGGTTTTCGCATTTCTTGGATAAAGAATTTATACCTCATGTAACTCTATTCAGAGAGGCAAATGGGGCACTTGGAGATAAGGGGTGGGGGGTAAAATAAGAATTGGGATTGGGTCTAAGTGTGCACATGGACTCGCAAATGACAGAACGCTATAAAAACTGTAGAGCACTGACATGCAGCAAGCTGAGGATGACTGTTTTGCTTTATAAGCTACACCCCTACAGAACTGGCTTCAAAAAAAAAAAGGGATGATTTCACACGAGAGGAGAACTTTGGCTGCTTTTCAGAGCAAACTTAAAGGAGGAGAGATAAAAATAAATCATAGCTGTTTTGAAGCGTTTGGAGAGGTTACCTAACTGCTGTGAGCAACCCCACCATCTTGAGTGTAATATCCAAGACGAACACACTCTATACTGACTCATAAAAACAAAACATAAATAAAACCTGGGATTTCACAGCTTTTATATCTCTGCTTGTGTGTGGTCAGCTATCACACTGACCCGAGCCTCTCACAGCAAGCCTCTGCTCGAGTGAGTTAGCACCAGCGCATCCGCATCCAGCCATAACCGGGACTTCAAGGATTGAGTCATGGTTTGAATGGTGTTCAGTTCTGATAAAAATAGATGCATCTTGTTCTCTGAACAACTATTGGCCAAGCTGTTAGTCATGTGCACACACTGGTGCAAAATCCCAATAGATTTTAGCTGAAAAAAGAAACCAAGTTCATAATTGAGTATTTAAAAGAAAGCAGACCTTAGCTACCAGAGCTAACTTTCTTGTCAGTAACTTAAATGCCAAGACCACACTAATGCACGTGGGGACCAAAAATTATGCGTTTTTCTCCCTGTTGAAAGGCTAAATGTATATTGCAAAGTATATATATCTATATTGATCTGCTCATCTAAGAGTTTAGCCAGATTTTGTGCAGTTATTGAAGCCATAAGCTCCTTGTCTTGATTGTATGTACTAGTTCAATCAGCTAACATAAAGGTGAAAACAGTGGCGTTCTGTTACCTGTAGCTTGTTAACCATCTCATCAAACAATTTTCTAGCTTCAGGGCTGTTGGGGTCCTCAAAGTAATCTTCTATACCGATTTGAACCACGATAGACTTCAGGTTGCGGCAAACACCTACAACAGTGGAAGACAGATTAGAGCAGTAATGATTATAAAAGAGTCAACAGGTTCTCTTATAATAAATGCTTATTCAAAGCTAGTTTTTTCTAAATGTATCCATACTTAGCTAACCATAAAGAGCAGTCAACAGTAAAGTCTAAATGTAACCTTGGCCTATACTGTTTTGGTAATGTACACATCAGTTTTTTTAAACAGTAAACCTACTACAGTCGGTGAAAACTGTTTAAACTCACTGTTGAAGTGTAGCAGGGCTTTGGGGGTGACTGGTGTGGAGGTAAGCACCAGCATCTCCAGACCCTTCAAGCCCTCTCTGCAAACCTCTGCTGCCACCTCCTGGTTTATCTCGCTCACATGGTCCAACTCAAGCACCTGCAGGCGCATGCAGTTCCTCGCTGGGGTTAAAGGAGGAAGTAAAGAAATGGAGAGATGGAGAAGATAAGAACAGGAGTGTCAAGAAGATAACAGCAAAGGTCACAGTTGTACATCGCGGCTCAGTTGAGGTATCGAGCAAGAGTGATTAAAATGCAAATACAACAAAGAATATCTGAAATGATTTACGTAAGTGCAAAGATGCTTGTTAAACACAGTATATTCTGTCCTAGATTATGTCCTGACAAGACAATCATTTAATCTTAAGACTCTCTCTCTGTTTCTGCAACTAGAATCTGGAAAGCTGTTTCACAAACAATACCCACCAAGAGAGGCCAGCCCCTGAATGCCACATCCAGCCCCTCCCACACCCAGAGCACGGAGGTGTGGCCAACATCTTCCAATCGTCTGCAAGCATCGGTTACTGAATCGAGCAGGTTGTTGACTATAAGAGAAAAAAATACATTCCAAAGTCTTTCATTTAATAACCCACAGAACTGAAACCACAACTGATAAACTATTTGGCCTTAAGCACATGCTACAGAAGCACAGTATATTTTTCTGTTTATTACCATGGGTGTAGTGGCGCCACCTGTAGGGATATGATGTCTCTACAACCTGCTCCCAGGGCCCAGATTACCTCCTGGCCGACTGGATCTGTGGCACTCCTGAAGCACGACAAGTGTACAAACAACTTGTGTTTATATTTCATGCATGTGACACTGCATGTCTACAGCCTATCGCAGAGTGCAGCATGAAAGCAAAGTGACTATGGTTAAACATAAAGGCATTGTACAGTGGACGGGGGATGTAGGACCCGGCTGTGCGGGTGTACCTGTAGGTAACAGCCTGCAGAGCTCGGCAGTAGCAGCTTGCCAGCCATAGAGAACGATCGGTCAGCAGGTTGGGGCAGTGCGAAATCTTCAGTATCAGCAGGTTACTTCCTGTGGCCTTTAACAACGCCTCCAGACCTTCCTCCAGACAGCCACTTAGATGGAAAGATAACAGAAGGTCAAAAAAAAAAAAAAAGAAGAGACAGACAGACAGCGCAGAGAAGTAATTCTCCCTACTTTCAGACAGCACTTCTACCATTTGCAGCACATCAAATGTTCCTGCAGTGTTTGCATCAATATATGCAGGAAGCGGCATGTTTATGCACCGTCTGCACAATTTACAGGCCGCCTCGAGCTTTAATAAACTCACAGACCAGATACAAACCGCTCGCATCAAAATTTCTCCTCGTCGTCTTTTAGGAAATGAAAACTGATAGCGTGCACGCTGATCATAATCAAACAGCATAACAATGTCATCATGCAGATAGTGATGCACCTCTTGTTGTTTGAGGAGTCAATTAGGGTGTCACTCTGTCCTCTAGTTTGCAGAGCAATATGCTCACAGCCGAAGCAGAAATAATACTTGATGTACCCTCAAACTTGACCACGTATTTTCTTGGGAACTGTGTGTGGCTTTAACACACTTCTGTGTCTCTGCTTGTGCTGCCTGTGTGTCTCACCGTGTGCTTTTCAGGTAGTCCTCCTTGGTTTCCTTCTTTCCCCGCTGTCTGGGTTTGAGGTTTTGCAGGATGAGGGAGTGCGTCTGAGTGCACCACTGAGACAATGTGCTCAGGAACTAAGGGACAACATGGAGATCAGTGAAAATCTTCATAGTGGCAAAGACAGCACAGCTGAATGCACCACATGCTACCGACTGCATGGAAATATTTGAATGTTCACTCGGCACCTTGGAAGAAATGCGAGCGTTCTCCAGCAGTACTCTGGTCCACACAGCCGGGTGCCGGGCGACAAACTTCCAGTCACGACAGACCTCGGCAGCTCTCAGCAGGGTTTTGGTGTCCAGGTAGGTGAAGATACAGAAGAGAGCTGCACGCATCTTCAGAATCTCTGGACTGATCACCTCGTTGGATTTGGATGGGCTCTTTTCATGGCGGCACGGCTTGTTGTAGACCAAATCAGACCGACCTGTGGGAAAAAAAGACAAAAGACTTAAAGTCCTTTAACCCGGTAAAATAATGTGAGTTTGTAAAACCCGAGGCTCCTAAGATCTAAAAGTTCAAACCCTGCTCGGGGCAGCAGAAAGAAGTGTTAAAACAAACCGATTCTCCCATCTGTTCACTGCAAGTCTTCCAGTTTTATTCACAATTTAGAAGTAATTCTAACTCAAAAACACAAAGAAACAATACATACAGTACAAAAAATATCATATCTTCAAAAGTTTGTGCTACAGCAACCAAATTTAATGTGATGTTTAATTAATCACAGCAAATTTAGTGCTATCTGGCATACAGGTGGTGCAGCAGCAGCAGCATCCCAAGTTAAATATCCATACTGCTCTTGTTTGGTCTTTTTTTTTCTTCAGAAATGTGAAAAGACACATGAGAATTCATGTCCTTTGTGGCTCAAAGTGTAAGTGCATGTCTAAAATGACTAAAATTTTGCTCTATATTTTATCAAGAGTGTGCTTCACAATGCCACACATTTCAAATAGTATTTAAACTCAGGGAACTGCATAAGTTTATTCAAGGTCACAGTGTTTCATTTTGTCACTGCTCACTAACTTCCTGTGTAACACCAGTCAGAGTGAGGAAGAGTCGGCAAACATGACTATAAATGTAACTAGAATAAAACTTTTTTGTTTATCTTTTTGATTTGTTTTCTTTGAAAATGTCTTAAGAACAAACACAAGAAAATGTCTTTTAAAAAATGCTAAAAAAAAAAAAAAATTCTGTCACATGGTGGCGCCAACCTTCAACAAGACATTAAATGACATTACATAATTTTTTTTTTTCTCCTTTCCATCTTTTCATCCTCTCTCTTTCTATCTATTGACTGATACCGTGCGTCCAATCCAAGCCCATCTTATTCCTCGCTGTGAGATTGCTCCTAGATGACTCATTTCATCTTTGGCCTTGAAAGGCGTCTGCTTGAAACCATCAGGGCTATGAACCATTACTTACACTCTCGCTCTCTCTTCCTCTTTCTCGCTTTCTTTCTTTCTTTCTCTTTCTCTCTCACACACACCACCTACGCTCAAGACTGCCTAATGAACTAAAAAAGCCGAGCTGTGTGTTACATGCTGAGAAAAACTGTGTGCTTGTAGAAACATACCATCTGATAAAAGCTGGCAAAGACTCTCCCAATAAGGAGAACTACGTCAGAGCGGAGGAATGCCAGTAACATGTTGAGCGTTACGTGAGAAAAAAATCTTCGAGTTAATGGGGCTGTCACAGCGGTTCGTACAAATTTGTCACAGGGCTCTGGCCCAGTTCTGCTCCTTCCCAAACTGCCTCAGTCCACCTGGTATTTATAAGAAACCCGACAGCAGGTGGAGAAAAAAAAAAAAAAAAGGAGGGCAGCAGCAGTGAGTTGAAGGATCTTGGCAGGGTATGAAGTTAACAGAGAGATGTACAATCTGTGGTGGATCTGAAAAATGTGCGGGCATGATTGGCGGTCTGACTTGGCTCGGTCCTGGAAGCGAAGATCGGGATGAGACGAGCGACTGAGACGATGCGACGGGCAAACAGAGCTCTCGCAAACACAAATATGTTCCACCAAAGACTCCGTCACACAGAGACAGTGTACAGCAACAACGGCTAAGTATGACTTGGTTTACTCATCATCTATAACAGACTCACTGCCGGTAAACAAAACAGCGTAAACACCTTATGATAAAGGGCTTCAGCTGGTTAAATAATACAAGAAATAGCTGCAACCAAGATGGATCTATCAGTTTCATACAAACACACAGAACTGGTAATCTTGTCCCAATGGCTGTTGGGTTTTTTTGCTTGTTTGTTTCTTTAAAGTTTTAATGCGATGCCAATGCATTCATCACTTTTCAAATTTGACTTTAAACTCAGTTTTTAGAAGAAAGAAATTAGAAATCAGTTTCTTCACTATACTTTTGCTTCCTTTTATAGGACTTGACCTCATAAAACATTGAGGCAGTGTTTATGATTGTGATGAAGTGCCTTCAGAGTTTAAGTCATTTTTCATTAGAGTGTTTACATTGTTTTGTCGACACACTGCAGCAAATATGAGATCTCTTTTCTCTCTGTTTACCATATATGCTCATGGCTGATGCACACTCAGTTTGTTGTAGAACGAGCTCTGGACAGTGAGACAGCTCCAGTAACATTACAGCGACTGCAACTCAGTCTGACCCAGATCCACATCAGTGTTGCTCTCGTGGGACTCATTTAAGGCCCTTTTTTTTTCCTATGAATCCTGCTCCAATGTCTCTGAGCAGTTGGCTGGATGTTAGATTGGAGAGAGAGAGAGAGAGAGTTTGACATGTCTAAGAATAACGGGTCAGAATTACTTCCCAGAGAGCTGTTACCTGTATTAGGGCGATATGCTGCCCTGCCGTGGTGAGGATAGGGAGCGGCAGACTGCTGAACCTCAGCCACAGCTCTCCTCTCCTGCTCCCACATCTCCACCTCGGACTCGGTGGTCCGGGAGCCCACGTCCGACACGTCTCCTTCCTCGCCCTCGGTGCTGTTCCTGTAAGGTCTCCGCTGCCAGTTCTGGATCGCCTGTTTACGAAGACCCCAGTTCCTCGATCCCCCACCGCCACATCCAGGAGAGCGCTCGTAACCCCCCTCCCCCAGCCGGCACTGCATGTGATAGTACTGAGCCTCGGGACACTCCTCCATGGGATGCATTTCCACGCTGTCACTGTCATAACCTCCGGAGCCCTGTGAGACGGACTTGATCCGCCCTGACGCTCTGCAGCAAAGGAGAGGAGAGCGGACTTTATGTAATGACTGGCTCATTTTTTACATAAGACACTCAAACACATGGATGCTCCATGAACATGCTGTTCTGAAGAACCACAATTATAAGAATAAGCTGAATAAGATATAAAAAAACATAATCATAAACAAAAAAGTTTAAAGAAACGGTTCAACACTTTGGGAAATATGCTTCTTTGCTTTCTGGCAGGTATTTAAATAAGAAGATCCGTCCAACTCTCATGTCTGTGTTTCAAATATGAAACAACAGCTGGTTAGCTTAGCTTAGACCCGGCTCTGTCCAAAGGTAACTTAATTTGCCCTCTCAAAGTACATTTTAAAACTTGTGAGTTAACATGTCAAAGACTGAAGTGTAAAAATGACAGATTGTGGTTCCACCAGGGGTCTTGTGAAGGAGTTTATCCAGGCGGCCGGCAACCAGCAGAAAAGCCAAAAAATAGTCCTTCTCTTAAACCTTGGCAAAATCATTTTTACACTTTGTTTTTTTCCTCTTTCTCACTCTCTTTCCATGATATATTTGGATTAAAAAAAACAACATATATTGTGTTTATTTGTGAGTATAAGAGGCAGACTGTGTTCCTTTGTCTCACACCTTTCAACAACAAGAAAATTCAGTGTGCTTTCCGCAGAAAGGAGAGGCATAAAGACAAGATATAAAAGAAAAAACACAAGGAGGGGAGGAGATTAAAAGATAAAAATATCACAGATTAAACAGAGCAAAAACTATGCAGTGCAAGATAAGCATAATTAGTGCCAATTCTTTATTTAATAAAACACATGGCAAAAAAGAAAAGCCTTAAGCCTTGATTTTAAAGAAACGAGAGTTGGAGCCGTCTAAAGTTTTCAGGGTTATTATTCGAGATCATCAACATCAACAAAGATGGACAACATGACAGCTCCGTGAAGTAAAAGTGGAGCAAAAAAGGTCATTGATTGCCCCCCCGTGGGCTGGCTGCAGTGTATGACGTACCTGCCCCTCCATGAAAGCAGACTGAGCGAAGGTCAAACTAAAAAGTCAGAAAATACTTCGAATAATTCTTCCCTAAAGATGGTTTCTGTCATTTTGGGCAGCTGTCATCATTTTGGTGAATGATCAAGAATTCCTTTTTCTCATAAGTTTGGTTTTAATTAGTTATTTGATGCTTAAAACATCATGACTGACATGCAGGAAGGTGGCGTCCATCTTTATGCATGTTTATATAGGAGATATATGGTACATAAAAAATTAATGTTGCTGGTGGGCAGATTTTTTTCAACTCCAGACAGAGTTAGGAAAGCCGTTTCTACTTGTTTTAAATCATTGTTAGCCAACTGGCTGCCATCGGAAGTTTCATAATTAAAACAGATGAGAGTGTGAAAATGAACTTCTCACCTTCATCTTTCAGCTTTTCACGAACAAAATATATTCATTAGACTAAAGATAGATGTTTGAAGAGCTTTTCTAATCTATTGTAAGTATTTTCAATTTTAAAAAAAAGGTACAAAAATATAAATACACACTTTGTGCAGCCTCATTTGGAGCAGTTTGAGCTTCCTGTGCCATTACTGCCACTCACATGCTTTCCTTTGCTTCATGTCTAGCATATGTACACCACAATTCTCAAGAGACTGACTAAAAGAGATATTTGTATTGTATCATTTTTAATTCTGCCTGTGATGGCATGCTTTTAGGGAGATAAGTGAGTATATTCATGCATTAAGACCCATGACACTTTGAGAAGACTGCATGAATTACCTATTGAAACATGATAATACAATGACACACTCACACACACACATACAAATCCAAGATGAAAACTATTGCACCTGATTTAAATCCCTTGGTGACCTATTGAGTTTATTTTTTTCCTCATAATTTCAGTAGAGACTTCTGTCTCTTTCGCACAAATTAACAACCTCAAAGGTCCGTTGAGGACAGAAGCAGCACTGTAGTATATTTTGACTGTATTAAATGCACTTAAGAAACCCAAATAAATCACAAATAGGTAGACTACTGCATGACTGACAAGGAACGACTGCATTACACAGCATTTATACAAGAAAGAGGGCAGTATTTCTACATCCGTATTGCCACAGTCCTTAAAATAACCTCTCAGCCCATACAAGTAATGAGCAGTTACAAATATCAGCCTCTCAAAAAGTAGGACATTTTTCTGTCTTATCTTCATTTCTTTCTTCTCAGCGCTCCGTCCTCTCTCTCACAGAACAATAAGAAGAGCAAGAGACTTTGCATTTATCATTTTAGGAATAAAAATGGAGGAGAGTCGAGGATGACACAGCAGTTATAAGTGCTTTTAAAGGACAATAATGCACAGAAGATGAGATGGTGTTACGTCACATGCATGAATTGATGTTAGATAAAAGCAAATCACTGCTGTGTGTTCGTAGCTCCGACAATCAAAGCCAGGTCAGTGAAGAGCAGAATTCACAACAGTGACATGAGGTTTTGGAAAGAAGTAACCAGAGAGAAACTGAAGCTGTGATGTTTTGTCAACATTAAATGAATAGTAAGACGCAATGCGATGAGAATGGATTAAACCCAAATCATGAAAAGTTCCTGATTAGGAACTGCTGCTGAATGATTTCAGAGTGTGCATCCAAAATGCAAAGTAGCATCAAAGAGCAGATATAAAACAACTGAACAACCACTGGAAGAAACACACTTCCTCTGGTCTCTGCTTATGTTTTCTCCTCATGTGCAAACCGTGATGAGAAGGAGGCTTTACACTTTTAAAAGTTCACTTTCACTGTTCTGATTCTAGTGAGACCGTGCCAGAAATCATAGAAATGAATAACATTTTTATCAGAAGCTTTAGGGCAGATTTTCAGATTTTGAGGCTTTTGTTGTAAAACTGCCACATGAACTAATGATTCTTGCACTTCTCGTTGCACAACTGAGATTATGGCCTTTACCGCACTGTCGCAAAAATATCTTGATCCCTGATGAAGAGTTATTAATAACTAGAAGACAGACGGCTTGGAGGGTTGTTGTTGGGTCAATGTGTGTGTGCATGTGGCGCCGTCCGTGATTCAATGGGGAAGGCCTGTCCTGTGTGACGTCGCGTTAGGAAACACATTGACATACCAACTGGAAATGACAGTTGTGTTAGTCAGAGGATCACGGCACCACTATGTGTCTGAACGCTCCAGCAGGGACCCAGAAATACTTCAGTCACACCTCATGCAGAGAGACGTCCAACCTGCACCTCGTAGCTTCTACTGAAGGACAGAATGACAAATGATCCGTCCGTTCAATAACATATGACGTATAAAAATCATAATGTGGAAGTCTAAGCGTGAGAAAAAACATGCCAGAGGAGCATGTTCGCTGCCTACAGTCAATCTGTTTTTGTCTAAGTGTCGTGGGGCGGAAACTGTTTTAATACCAATTATTAGTTTAGCTAAAATTTAAAAAAGATTCAGCTTTATTTTGTCTACCAAAAAGGTTTTGGACCAAAAATATTGAGTTTTTATCAAAGCAGCAAATCCTCACATTCGAGCTAGAACCTACAAAATATTAGCAATTTTGTTATATTATTAACTTCAGCATTTACGATCATTACAAAAATAGTTAAGGATTATTTTTATGTCTTATAGATTCATCTTAAGCATTTTTTAGCATTAAGCACTGATGTGTACTTTGAATAGAGGAGTCAAACTTGTCTTTTTAATATATTCATTCTTCTAAGAATTTTGCAGAAGCCTAATCTTATACAGTTTGAATCTTATATTTCGGTGCGGTACAATCTTTTGATTTTTAATTTCAACTGATTTCCACAGTTTTGGTTGTTGTTTTTGAAATGCTGCATGCAAAGGCCCAGTGGCCAGGGGCAACAAGTACAGCAGATGGTGGCTAAAAGTTTTAATACTCTGGAGGTTTGACTATATTTCACCATAAGTGACAGATTGTTTCACTAAATCAGCTCTCTAAAGGCCAGAAAGATGAGGTGAAATAAACTCATTTGGCATCAAAGACACAAAATCTCCAGCTTGACCAGAAAATCATGTAACCCTCTTTTTTCCAAATAACCTAAGTGCCAGACAGAAACACACAACTTGTCTCCTAAAAAACAAGAATAATTCCAGATCAAAGCACATATGATAAAGTAATCAGATGCTCCTTTGGTCCTCTCTCTCTTACTTGTGGTTAAGTGCCATACCATTGGTTACCATAAAGCTCCTCGTGGCACCGTGGTGCTTTACATGACATTTCAGAGGTGTGAGGTCGTCTGTAAATGTGAGCAGACTCACCCTGTGCTGGGGGAGGAACGCCGCTCTGACACTTGGTACATGCCTCTCGTGCTCCCAGAGAGGCTGGAGTTTCTCTGGAGGGACACAAACATGCAGGTTGGAGGGAAACGGAGAAAAGTATAATTAGTAAAAGTGCACGTTGACTCTGAGCTTCCTTAGACTTGCCATTGGCCCAAATAGCATATTAATTTTGTGAAATCCAGTGCTCAGCTCCTGAAGAGTGGTGAGTGGCTTAACCAGCGAGTGTACAAGTGCACAAAAGGC
>JAUZTA010000024.1:1152566-1165243 GCA_034780835.1 Ctenochaetus striatus
TATCATTAACATTTAGATTAACATTTGCTAAAAACTCAGAGTTGATGTAAAAACTGACCCGAGACTGCAGAGATTTTCTGACTGTACGGTTCTCAGCCACTTTTGGGGTGAATTGCCTTAATGATGAGGCACAAGACCATCGTGCATTTATAGAAACAAAAAGCACTGAATAGGAAGACAAGTGCTCAGAATAACATGCATTATCTACCTGATTCATCCCACTGTATATTAATGCACCACATTATGGAACACTGTTATTAAGCGAAAGCATCATCTGATTAAATGATTGGACCTGTACCTATTGTAATGTATGATGTGGTGAAGGTTGCTCTCATTATTCAGCTTAATAAATGAAAAACAACCATCCCACGTCTGATGCTAAAATTGTAGCTGAGCTAAGTTTGTATGCCATTTGTGTTTTGGCTTGCCAATTGC
Organism: Ctenochaetus striatus; assembly: GCA_034780835.1. NCBI lineage: Eukaryota > Metazoa > Chordata > Actinopteri > Acanthuriformes > Acanthuridae > Ctenochaetus > Ctenochaetus striatus. The sequence goes on from JAUZTA010000024.1 coordinate 1,153,002, forward strand.
AATGCAACTGTGATTTGTCTTAGTGAATTATTCAGCTGTTTCAGACTCCAAAGTTGTTGTTACAGGAGACAGATCCCATGAGCAAAGCAACACAGTAAAGCCTGTCCTTCCTTGGGAAGACAGCTGGCAGCCGACGACTCATCCTTACAGCGAAGGAAGGGAATCGGGAATCTGATTGAAAGACTGAGATGTATGTGTTAGAGAATGGGAAGAGGAGGGGAGAAGGAGAGAAAGCATGTTCACTAAATCCCGAGAGACATGTGAGGAGTGAGTGAGCGGTAGGAGCAGGAATAAAGAGGAGAGAAATAACAGAGGGCTGAAGATGATAAAAGCCCTCAAAGAGGGGGGAATGGCCATAGAGACTGTGAAGAGAAAAACACTGCAGAGGCTAAAGCAACAGACAGCAAACAGAAAATCTGCAGTCATGTGGAAGCAGGAAAGCACAGGAGGTTTGACAGAGGAGGGGAGAGAAATGGGATGTGGCTGCTTCCTGTTGTCAATCCTCATTTCAACACATACACTCAGACTCACACGCACACACACACCTCGCTCTCACAGTGTGACTCATTCCGACACCTCAGAAATAAAGCCTCAAGGTGACAAACATGCCCGTGTGTTTACCCAGACGCTGGGGGAGCCAGAAAAGGCAGACCGCCATCTTTTTTTCTGAGGGATGAGCGTGTAGGTTGTTAGTCTGTGGCATGCTTCAGAGAAAATGTCTCGGCTGGTGGCTCCAAGCCGGATCGACACTGATTCATGTTTGTGAGTGAGGGGATACTGCGTATTACTGACCCTCCTGCTCACAGTAAGCTGTCGGTGCCACAGAGTTTTGTCTCCCTTTTAACTTTGTTTTCATCAGACGCACGCCCACACACTGAGCGTCCAGGAACAGACTCCATAATGCACACATTAACTTTGCTGTCTTGGTTGTTCAAAGCCAATGGCAAACAAATCATTTACTCAAAAAAAAAAAAGTAACTTCAAACAAGAAAATGCAGCTTGGAACTGCATTAAAACTTAAAGATAGTTTTGGGGAAATCTGCTTCACTGCTTACAAGCCCAGAAAAGGGTGAGAAAATTGTGATGATCTCATAACTGCACATTAAAACACAGCTGGAGTTAGTAGCTTAGCTTAGCAAAAAGACTACAAACATTGGGAAACAGCTAGACTGGCCCTGCTAACTGTAACAGTATGTAGACTCCTTGGGGATCATTTGCACGTCCTCTCTTTATACTGTCAGACTCTTTTAATTGATCCGTCTGGATTGAATTACATAAAAGCTCTGATGCAATCAATGAGTCCAACTTAATCCTAACACAAACACTCACACACAGCTGAAATATAATCAATACCAATGATTAGTTTTACATATTAAGTTTACCATAACAATAACTACCAGCCGGGTCTCATTCGTAGCTCATCAAATGCCAGCATGTCACACAGATGCAGAGGTAGAAGCTACCCCTTAGTGTCTGCATGAGACACCCCGAGCTTTCAACAAACTCCAACATTAATGCATCTTTGTCAATATTAAATGCTCGCAGTAACTGCTCTTATTGGAAAGAGTGTCAAAGTCCCACTGAGCCTGAAAGTCTGTAGGTCACACATAACATTCATCCAGGAAACTTGGCTTCAATAACTGTGTGAAAATACAACTGAAACCTAAAGTGGAATAACATCTTTAAACATTTCAGTTTTGTCAAGTTGTTTTGCTGTGTAAACCTGTGAAAACTGTGTCAGTTTCAAAGACAGATACACGTGTGGTTCCTTTTTCTAAACCAAACAATACTCTTTCATGCATGAACTAAACCAAACTGTGACTATTTTACAACATAAACCGTGAGTTTATAAAGACTTCATGCATCAAACACTGAAGGATGAGATAAAATAATGTAAATCCATACTTCACCACATGTGATGAGAATTTGTTGCAAATATTAAATCTGATTTCTGCTTCTTTCACTCATTGAACTCACAGAAGTGGCTCATTTAACTGATATGAACTCAGAATCTGAAGCCTTCTCATCCCTTTTGAGTTCTTGGAAATAAAATGAAAAAGAAATACCCATCCATCTTAAATTGAAGGCTTGCAAACAACAACCTAAGCTACATTTTTTTTCATCAAATGAATGAAATTGGCCTTGATGACCTAAATGTCCAGTTCTACTGCATGCATTTGGAGAAATAATGAATAGCTAAGTTAACCATGATTCACGTGCCCGCCACTTAACAGTCATAACAAATAGTCAAGTATAGCAAAGACATCTAGTTTTAACAGACACGATTAATAAAGAACGATCTGCCGGAGGATTCTTTTTTACATGTTAATTACAATCACTGGTCAGCCTCCTTTCACAGTTGTCATCATCTCTGGCCATTAATTCAAAATCATGCCTCATTAATATTTAAGAGCGGAGATGACTGATGGAAAGGCCCCGCGTGAGGAAGACGAGGCTGTTGTATGAATACAAGCTTCTTCCGCCATAACAAAGGACAGCTGCCCGCATGTCCCTCTGTTTTGACACCTGGATCAAATAGAGTTTCTTTCTCTTTTTTGCAGATTCAGTAGGCTACATTGTGCCGTCATGTCATAATGTCGCACATTTGTATGCATTACTCACAAAGAGGAGGCAGCATGAGACGGCGAGCAGGGAGTATGGCTCCATGAGAGGAGATGTGACACAGTTGAGGATGAAAGGGTTAGAGAAAAGGAGCGATGAAAGAGCTGCAGGATGAAATGTACTGTTTTAAAGGCCTCCCAGAAAAGGAAAAAAAAAAAAAGCATAACTTGTTTTCCAACGTTTTTCTGTGGCTTGACCACTTCTCTCAAAGCCTAAACCCAATTACGAACCACAGATGGTGATGTCACTCAGAGATCAACCCTGTCTCAGAGAAATGATTTTCTTATTGTATATAAACATTTACATACAGCTTATTTGCATTCATAATTATGCTGTGCTGCCAACATAATCAGTGATAAAATTCTTAAAGGGAATGAAACAAGAGATTTATGTGTTTATGGTCTAAAATGGATGAGGTTTAAGTTTTGGAAACAACACCACATTTTATCAGAAAAGGAAAAGATTGAGATTTTGGTTAAATGTTAGATCATACATTTTTTTAACCTTCACCAAATGTTGCCTGTGCCTAATAATAATCATAAAAAGCTTACTAGTGCTTTAATCCCAATGAATGGATAGCACAAGGTTGCTTATTTTGACAGGAAACAAATGAAATGCTCTGTCAGTGAACATTTCACCGGTACATTCAGCATCAGTAAAGTTGCCAGGTATGTTAATTAACAACATTTCCCTTTTACGTAAATGAAAAAATGTAATTCAGTCAGCAACACGTTTCCCTCACAACAAATTTCCTGCTGCAAATTAGTTGCCTATAAACATAATTTCATGGAGACATGGCTGCTGCAGAAACGACAGCACAGTGATGATGTAGAACATTTCAACACACACGCGACAGAAATGGATTCATTACAGGAGAAAAGGCCAAGTGAAATTCAGCTGTCAGAGTTTCAGAAACAGATAATGAATCTTCCCTCAGATGCCTGTTTAAAGTGATGACAATGTTTTGTGTTGATCATAAAAGCAACCAAAGAATGAATAAATGAGCAGAAATGTGTAAAGGTTCAAACAGTCTTTCAAAACATGCTGTGTCAAAGAGAATCGCTTGTTTTGTTCAAAACTCTGGGACATTTAGTTTACAGTCACATAAAAAAGGAAAGAAGCAAAAATTTGAGAAGCTGTTAACAGAGAATTTTTGGTATTTTTTCTTGAAAAATTGCATAAATTTTCCTTTAATCAATATCCAAATTGTTTCTAAACACTGACTAATAGACAAATTGGCTAAAAGTCTCTTGCTCAGACTTTTGCAAGACATGAAGGCATTTCATCCTATACTCACCAGCAGCAGCACTCATTCAGCTCTATGACAGCTTGACAGTGCGAAACAGGAAAAAAAATCATGACAGCATTGTCTCGATATCACAGTTTCACTGAAGAACCACACACATATACTGACTGACACGAACCCCCAGTGCACCCCTCCAGCATCTTACTCTCCTACAATCAGAGTCCATCTGCTAACAGCATGACATGCAGTGGTAACTTCAACCTTTCAGGTCAGAGAGAAGAGAGACGTGTCTACTGAAAGTGGACTGGCTGCAGCATCCTTCCTGTCTCCTTTGTGTTCAGTGCTTCATTCAGCCTGGAGGACACACACGTCAGTTTCTTCCATTAAATGATGGACGTGAACGTCCCTCCGCTCATGAATCCCGCTATAACTGACAGCTAACGTCCACACACTACAATCTAAAATCATGCAGAACCTTTCCTTGTTATAAGCTATTTTAAATTGCTGTCAGAAAGCAGTCAGGCACATATGTTTGGTATACTTTGAAATCTCAGCTCGGCACTGTGCAGCCTTCATATATCTAACAGCAGATGTCATTTTTAGCGAATGAGCTCCTTGAGTTAGTAACAAAGCAGAATGGCATTTTGAGTGATAATTGTGCAGAATTTTAGGGAATTCTCTATTAATCAACATTTTTGCATGCACTGCATCAGTATGAATGTATTTGATGTCAGTGCTGCAATGTTTTTCTGTCATTCAAATAGTTTACTGGCTTACGTGAGATCCATCCCTTTTGAGTTTGGATAAAAAATGACTCTGCTTTTCTGACAGCTAAGCCAGCATCTGTATTTAAACAAAAGACCCTTGATTACATTAATATTTATCACTGGTGTCAAACTAAATTCATGTCCAAACCCTCCACATTCTTGGATGTGTTGCGGATCACGTTCTCACTCTGATGTCTTTTCATTAGAAAGCCTTCAGATGTCTTGCCGCGTTCATACTAAATGCACCTCTATCTCAGACAGGGCCGTTAATGAGGCGAGCTCCCTTTGCGCCCTGACAGCTTCGCTTTGCATTCGAGATAGCTGCTTAGTGAAAAACGAGCTGGTTTTTCTGAGCAAGACACGGTGACAGCAGATAGCGAGACTCCTCTGTGTTCTGTGGCGCCTTTAGAGCCTTCAGCTTTCTTATGCTGCACAAGGCACTCTTACTTTATCATAGCTAGCTGTTGGAATAAATCAAGCCTCAGGGTTGAGGCCTCCTGCAGCAGCCGCGTGTGTGCTGAATATGATATGAAAACCTGACAGGAGTTTCCTGCTCTCCTCATTTTTCCATACAGAGATGATGAACCTCTGCTCTCTGTATTGATGACCCTCCCCTGTTTGTACAGTACATGATGTTGGTACAATACAAAGCACAATGTAATGCAATTCAAGACACAACAGTGCCAAAACATACTACAGTGCTACAAAATTTCTATAATTACCTTTTCAACACATTCTCAACCAAAATAAAAGACAATTAGCTTCGCAAAAGAGGTGTTTTTTTGTAGGGCTGCAGCCAACAATTATTTAAATTGTCTGCAACTCTGCCGATTATTGTCTCAGTTAATTGGTTTGGTTTGGTCCCTAAAATGTCAGAAAATTCTGAAAAGTCATCATCAAAGGTGTATTTTGTAGCTAGACTGTTATTTACAGCTATAATCATTTTTTTATTTTGTTGCTGAAAGGTGCTGTGCAATAAATATGGCCTACTTTTCCTCCCCTTCTCTGTTGCATGTTCTAATAGTACCTGACAGTGTAGTATAAGGGTGTTTGGCATAGTGTTTATTTATGTATTATCTCACATTCATGTTTTATGATTGCTTAGCGTGCTTATGAATGATCCCCATACCACTGTAAATTTAATTTAATTATCTCTTTAAGTATGACTTTGGTGAGCAGGGACTGCAGGTGAAAAACAGTCTCTTGGCTAATAGAGCACATTTACAGCAATGTTTAAAATAAAACCGAGATGAGCAGCAAGTCAGCGGAATATAAACTCAGGGACATGGACTTGTTTGTCATTTTTTGCCCCGAAACATGTCTGAAATTTTTATCTGATCAACATTTAAAATAGTTGGTGAACATCCTTTTTTTAAAATCAAACTTATCAATTAATTTACCTGATTGTTTCAGCTCTCTTTTGTTTCACTGCTGCAGGACTGGATTTCAGATGTTGCACAGGTGTGAATGATGCTGTACGAACCATCTGTACATCTCACACCAGCTTTTCCCACGAGAGCAGAAACAATTAGGTATTAAAAGAGCAGCGGCTGGTAATCTGGCTGCCGCTGGAGCACACAGTATTGTGTTTCACTGCTGGAGCACTGGGTGAAGTCAGCCACCGTTTCACTGCGCGAGACGGATCGCTAACTGAACTGCTATGTTTAATGTCACTGACAGGATTTAAGTTAATTAGAAAAAGCTCTTCAGAGTGTTACTGGAACAATAATAGGACAACAATTGGCATGTTAGCAATTGTAATAATTTTCGTAGCAGTGAAAGAAGAAACGCTGCCTTAAGTCATCAGCAGTCATTAATGGCTGGAAAGATAGCTGCAATACTCAGTGTGTTTCTGGATCTGTTTTTAGCACGCTGAAATGATGGAGATAACCGTCCCACCACTTCTCATTTCTCCTGCGGCTCCAGTTTTCTGCTGATTACAGCTGCTCTCGTTTATCCCAGCTGTTTTTAAACCTCTCAGCAACCACGCTTGAAGAACTGTTTTTCATTCAGATTCGACTGCTGCAGTGTAGTGTGATGTTCATCATTATGTCAGCGACTGTTACAGAGCATGCAGTGTGGTTTTTTTTGTGTGTGTGTGTTGTTGTTGTTTGTGAATGAATATAGCCAAAACTAAACTGCATGCTGAGATAAGAGTGAAGCCTGTACCTGAGGCCTCCTTTATGCTTTTCATGATTGTTTACAGCGTTTTTTTAAGAGCTGAATAAATTATTAGGTTGTTATTTTATGCATAATACTGCTGTCAGTTCGTGGGAGTTTCCTCTGGTTGCATGGCAACTCAATCTGAGGTGACTCGCATTTTTTTGAATTTGACACCATTGAAACACAGCATGATGGACGTCTTATGAAGGAGTTTGACAGACTCTCTGAAGTCAACCGTGACCGTGAAAGTTTTTTGTTATTTTAAAGAATTATAAGGTTGTAAGGCAGCCATGTTTAAGCCAATAAGCTGCTCTGTGTCTGTGTGTAACAACTGCTTAGTCATCAGCCCTGCTGAACATTCATCGACTGTGATGCTCTTTTTCCACCTCAGACCGACTCAGTGTTTTCGAGTCTGAATGAGCTTACTGTTTGACTGCCAGCTTCTCCTCAGAGAGACAGGCAGAGAAAAAGTGTGTGTGTGTGGGAGGCAGTCACACATCCCAGGCAGGGATTTTCAGAGAAGGAGTGTGACCTTCCCAGTCTGATCCTGCCAGGTTTGAGAAACACGGCCACAGCCCCTGTAACATTTACAACAGAAGGAAAAAGACTGACAGGGGGAAAAGCGCTCATATCTTTTGCTCATTCAAGCCTAAGAAACACTGCTTAGTATCATTATACCATAAAACGCATTATTTTAACTTCTATGTATAAATTAAGCAATTTCTGAGTAAGAACAGGAAAAACTTTGCTGTAATTTTGTAAGTTAAACATGAATTACATATAAACTTAGCACGAAATACTAAAATTCCTTTTAAAGTCAAATTAGTACCTTGTTAATGTTTACAGGGTTGATGGTATAACTGTCCTTTGGAAATACAAAAACAAATGTGGACTTAAAGAGATGAAACCGTTCCCATATCGTGAGTTGACCCAGATGAACGGAGCCTACTGCATAGGAACATATTGTAAATTACACTTTTACAGCCATGGCTCAATATGCTTTGCATAGAAAATGAGTGTCACTTTGTTTTTCATTGCTCTTTCCACTGGGTACTTTGTGCTCAGTGAGATAAAAAACATATACAGATTTTGTAAATATAGATGATGCACAGAGACTGAGTTGGCTGATTACACTTGAACTAATATTTATGTTTGCTGGTTATTTGGAGTAATCCAAGGAGGTGATGAACTAGCAGTGTTTTGTGCGCAGTGTCAGTAATAAGAACCAAGCTTTACCTACAGAAGCTCAAATAAACACACATCATTTCAGAAGTGCTGAATCAAGTAAAATAACTTGTGCTGAAATAGTCTAACAACTGAGGAGTTTCCCACAGCCATGTCTGATTTCCTCTTTTTGTACATGTTTGACAATGAAAAATCTTAAAATGTGACTTCAACAAACAAAGTTCTTTTCACTTAGGGACGTTACACTGGTGAAGCAGCAGGGACTGAACAAGAGACTGAGTGAAACCTGGAAACAACATGAACTTTCTGGAAACACCGAGACCAGAGGCAAAGACAAGACTGCAAAAGTGTTCTGGGAAATAATGATGGATATTTTCTTTACCAGATTTTAATATTTCAAAGACTAAACAATTAAATGAAAGTAAGCAGAAGAGTAATGGATAACTAAAAGGACTGTTAGTTGCAGCTGAAGGTGATATAAAAGCCATTTAATTAAAATATGCATTACCTTTTTGACATTTGTTGGTGTCTTTATCAAAAACTGGTAAATGGCACAGTTACGCAAACACACACACACACACACACACACACACCCACCCACACACACACACACACACACACACACACACACACACACACACACATACACACACACACACACATACACATACACATACACGCAGAAAGTATTTCCTGCTGTAAATCAGAATACAGTTGGCTCAGCAGCCGTGTGTGCGTCTGCATCAGATCCAGATGGCTTCTTTTCGCTAGCCCCTGTTATCAGACAGGTGCGGTGTGAAAGCAGTGTGAGCTTTGTTGTAGAGCGGGCTTGACTGATGGAACACACACACTCACAGACATAGACAGTTCACTGGCAGCCTCTGCTCTCCCACTGCCTGGCTGTCTCAGTCACTCTCCCTGGTAATACTCACACACAGTCTGTCACTTCCTTTCTGTTGGTTTCCTTTCCTCTAATATGCACTGCAACAGTTGTTGCTGGATTCTCAAGGACTCACTTGGCTCTGCAGGCTTCAATGAAATCTCTAATTTTCTTTGCACTTTCATTATTTTATTTTTCACTTTTTTTTATCTTGCAAGTTTTCATTTTTTCCCTCTGTTCCTAAATCAAATAACCCATCCACTATAAAAGTTGTATTCAGTGATTAAAGCCCTATGTCACACATGCCTGAAGTAATTCACAATCCACAAATGTATTTTATAAAACTCGCTTTTCATTTTTTGGTTACTCATTTGGACTTGATATTATTCTTTCAGTTCCTATTTCCACCTCTTTCCACCGAACCCTCAGGTACAATGGATCATTTTTGGTGGTTGGAAAAAAATATCTAACTCTAGAAGGACCAAAACTTCACAGAATCCATTTGTTCCAAAGAGCTACAGATTAACCTCTCAAACCTGGACGGTGGATCCATTCAACCTCCATTTATCTACCTTCAAGATCACTGTCCACTGTATCAGAGGGAAAATCCCAAACCAGTCAATTGTGTTTCTTTCACTTCTTCAGCTTACTGAAATACATTTTTTTCCTTGTTCGTAACCCTGTTATTTTTCAGAATCATTTTGTTATTTATCTGTCATATTTTTTTCCTGCATCATTCAATCTCACAGAGCTGAGCCGGTCAAGGCAGCCAGGGGGGCGTGGCTTGGTGGTGAAATGTGTTAATCGCAGCAGTAATCTCCTGACGCCTGCCAGGCTCCCTCCCTCATCACCTCTAAAGTCGTTAGCTAGCAGACTAATTAAGAGACAGCCAGACAGTGGCACGTGCATGCTGACTCTCTGGAGGCCTTTCCTTATCCGCCCTGCAGAACAAAGTCTCTGAATGACAATGAGGCTGCAGTAAAATCTCTCTTGAGTTTTTATCAGCAGGCATCTTGCTGCTATTTCAGAGTCTTAGATTAGAATGACAGTAAAACACATTGATTTCATATGTTTAGCCATGTTTTCATCATTCATCACCTCTGAAAGTCATTTATCATTTAATGCTTCAAGTTTGAGTTTTCATTTAGAGCAAGTAGCCTTTAGCTCATTCATCATTTAATATGAAAGGATGACCACCTGGCTGGGACTTATCGTTTTTTTGGTTTATCCTGTGCCTGGGCTCTGTCTGAACTCTAAAAAAGTGTGTCCTTTTTACCTTTTGACTGCTGCTGGCCTCAGACATGCTGCAGTGCAGCTTTACCTGTCTTTCCATACAGCCACTCACAATGTGTCAGCGTGTTTTATCAAAATAGGTTTTTACACTTGAATCTATTTTGTAAAAGTTGATCGAGCATGCCTACAGTCTTTGGAGCAACAGGGTGTTGAATTAGAAGCTTGAGGGCATCTGACAGCATTTCATATTCAGTTTTTCCTGTTCAGTGTGGGATTTAAACTTGCAACCTCAAAGGCACAAGCTTCTAATCATCAAGCCTCTGGAGTTTAATCAGATCTGTAAAAGCTTCAACCAGTGTTTTGATAAGCAGAGGTGTAGCCCCAAAAATGGAACTCACTTTTTCTTTTTTATGAATATACCTGTGAAATTTGTTTTGCGAGCAGCCTCCGTCTGTCTGGTCTACATTTCAATATTTCAGAGTCACCAAGTGGTGAGTTGCTAGGCGATGCAGTAGGGCAGCATGGGTAAGGGAGCGTGATGGGCAGCTTATAGCTGAGAGCAATCTGGAGGGATACAAAGCCCAAGTTGGCTGCCTGCCCGTTTTCCATTCATATTCCCTCTCCAACACACAGACACACACCACTTGGCTGCACTCGCTCTCATAAGCTCACACACACATACACACACTTAGCCGACAAGAGCCCCTCTCCACACACGTCCAGCCACCCATCGACTCACACAGCAATCACACACTTCGACACTGCCTCTGTGTACACATACACACAGAGTAAACAGAGTACTTCCCCTGATTAGGACCCACAGTAAAGAGATGCAAATAAAACATGACTGCATGAGGGCAGACACCAGACGGTCCTCTGCTTTGTGATTCAGGTAACAGCCAGGCTGACAGCACTGCTAGTGCTCATACTCATTTAAGAAGTGAAAATGAGTCTGTCATTTTTTTGCACACCTAATGCCAGCTTAAGTGTTGTGTTTGATCTGTGTGCTTGTTTACAGTGTATGCTTTATTAAGACTGTTACCTCTGAGGCACGAATATGATGTGACCTGTTTTTATCAATGAATCAGAGTTTCTTTAAGAGCCTTAAAGAATCCTCCCATTAGAAAGAAAATTATAAATTCTAAATGATTTCTCCTTCTCTGTTCAGGACACAAGGTTCCATCGTTGGTGATGGGGAGGACCAAGAGGATTTTCCCATTGAACTTACTGTCCATCCTGACCCACTGACCCCCGAGGGACTGCAGTGTACCCAAGCTAATATGTTGATGGTGCACAGGGACACGCAGCCGGGTAAGTACACTGTACTACTTAGTATGCGAGAAACCTCTGATGTCAAAATACTGAAATAGAGTATCTGCCTTAAAGGGCCTCATAGTCCCTAAAGCAGCATATGACATCCTCTATCCCCAGACCTTCACTAGGATTAGAAAAATTCCTTCACTTGAATTATAACCACAGATCCTCAGCAAAACTGAGGTACTAATTTGCCACTGAACGGTAGATGTTCAGACTTTTTATTCCTGATAAGGAGTTGTAGACCTTGAAAACAGCAGGCAAATAGTCTCATCTCAGGATCATTTAGCAGCTGCGCTAGAACTTTCAGCTGTATCAGTAAGGGCTCAATAGACCTTGATGTGAGATTGTTCAGTAAAAACTAAAGCTGGATTTATTTATACTTCCATACATTTGTTTGTTTGTCTTTTTGTTTGTTTGAACCCAAAATTGAGCATTAAGTTTGACCTATTACCTAGCATTCTTTGTTTTGTGATAAATCACAAAATATGGCTGGTGTTTATAAAAGGAAGAAGAGGATTACTGAGCCTTTCTGCATCTTGAAAGAAAAACACAAGTTGACCAGTCACGGTTTCAGTGGGCTTTTTTTATAGCACTACTGGAGCTGCCATAGCTAAGCAGAGTTATAGTTTTTTATAGTTACCTTTGAGGTTGGTTCTGGTCAGTAGTCGAGTTGTAAAAAAAATTCAGGGGGGATGGTCAATGTTTTTCGCCTTAAAAAAAAAAGTGGCGGGGGCAGGGGTGTAATTCATGTTAATTCATTATCAGAACAAAACACTGTAAATAAGACTTCTGAATCCTCTCAAATCAAGTCAAGCCAAGTTTATTTTAA
>JAUZTA010000024.1:1240494-1251919 GCA_034780835.1 Ctenochaetus striatus
CGCGACACGCTGTAACACAGACCCTTACAAAGACTCACCTGCAGTCTCTTATAAATCAGTGCTTTATCATTGCTCCCAGATCACATTTAACAAGTACGAACACACACACACACACACACACTACAAACACACACGCACTCATACATCTATCATGTGGACAAGGCTGTTCTTTTAGCAGCTGGTGACCTCTGCGTTTGTATGTTTTGAACATGTGGCTTTTATAAACACAACATGTTTAAATTCAACTGTTGTATTTATGTGTGTGATTTTCTTCCTTGTTCTCACATAATTAATGATAGCTTTGCATTAAAGTCTGTTCTTTTTCCTTGGTTAACATTAGGAACTGCATAACATGCTGCATTTTACCTTTAATGTTTGTGACAGTTAGATGGTTAGAGGAGAGATACAATATAAGGTAATGAGGTTATGCATCATGTTTGTAGCCGTGGTTCATTTGTCCTGCATGGAAGGCAAACATTTAAGTGGACAAAGTTAAAAAGATAAGCAGTCCCTTTCTTGCCAATTTAACAGGTTAATTTAGAAACAATCAAGTTCATCAGTAGCGCTTTGAAAAAACAGTTTATTCATGCTCTTCTGCTCCTTATCCTTATAACTGTACTTCACTACATTTAAGATGGAAACTGCACTTTTAGGCCCACTATGTTTATTTATTAGCTGTTATTTTGCAGAAAATACTCATAGCATTAGCAATAATAAACACACAACAACTGACACAAGCCGTTCTGCTACAAACAAATATTTTTCCTTTCAAAACCTTAAGGGGACAATAACTTTATTAAATACCAGCTGGTGTATATGACATAAATGTAAAACGGGTTATTCAAAGCGACGAACTAAAAGAGATTTATCACCTAAATAAACAGTCATTCTCAGCTTTAAAGATGCAGCTCGGTGATTCTGAAGAAAGAGAGTAGATTTTTGAGTTTCATTCTCACGTCGTCAAATGCCAACTTATCAGCATTCAGACTCACCAACTCCACCTTTAAGAAGCTTAAAAAGAAATACAGAGATTCTTAGATACTCAGTTCATTGTTTAGATGTCCAGACACAGATTTACTCTTCAGGTCCACTCTCACTGCTCTTATAGTGTCATTGGCAGTTGTTTCAGTGAAAAAGCTGTCAAAACACACTGTATACTACTTGCTCAGCAACAAAACAGCAGACAAACAAGGTTATAGATTAGCTGCTGAACTTAGTGATGGATTTAGCAGCTAAAGGGCCAAATATTTCCCTCAGGATTTGGAAGAGACCTAAAATAAAGTTAAAAGAGTCAGTGTTGACTTAATTACAACCGCACTTGTTGCTGTATCATTAATGGATGAATAAATGTGCAACTGTTATTTAATGAATTCAGGGAAGAAGATGATGATGGTGTTGTATTTACAACAATTTGTGAAAGGAAGGATTTTTTTAAATGCACGTTCAGTATTTAACTTTTAGACTGTTTTTGTCTCCATTACTGAGGGAGGTAATTTTGCTGCTAAATTACATGCTCACTTTGTCTGTTTGGCGCAGGGCAGGTCATGTAAAGATGTTTTTGGAGCTTTTGTGCTAAATACAGCTACCTGCTGTGACAAAAAAAATAAAATCACTATCAGAGTAGCAACAGGAAAGCAAAACAATGAGACTGCATGACAGAGCCCCAAACAATAAGCGAAGAGAAGCTATAAAGCTTTTTAGAGCTGAGAGGGATGACAAGTTCAGGTGGTATTGGTATTCAACTTCAATGAATTTTTAAATGTGCTTACTCTGAATAAGCATCAGGCAAAAGGCATCCTCATAAGGCTCAGTCATTTACAAGCAAGAACAGGGCAAAATTCACTACTTTGTGAAACTGATTATATAAAATCTATTATTCGATGAGCACAATAAGGCCTCATAAATTGGTTGTCTCTAAACTCAGTTTGTTTGCAGATGACTGCATTCTGTATTTTCGTTTTTTACGCCCCATCCAAACTTTTCTGGAACTGGGATTTTAAAAGCTTTCAGGGAAGATGAGAATAATTGAGCTTTCCCAGTTAAATATTCATCAGGTGAAACACTGTTGAGCATTTTCTCAAAAATCAAATCCGCATGAAGCCCCTCGCGTTTGTGCCTGCTGTCACAGGACTCTCACTTAAACACTGTTTAATGCTGGAAATAAGCTCCGTCTTTCAATGCACCTCACCTGACTTCCCCACCGCTAAAATAACATCTGCAAGGCTTATTTTTGGTATTCCTCTGCCTCATTGTTTTGGATTTGTGATGAGCTTAAAATTCTAGTTCTAAAGCGACAACGAAGGATTATTCTATTAGTCATTTTTCCTCACCAAAATAATGTAACTGGAGAAGATTTAATACGGTTTTAGGTGCAGGGTGGAAAAGATCTGACTAGGCTGCAGATTTACAGCGAGGTTTCGACCATTTTGCATAATCCCAAGAGACATCTGTCTGTGAGTGTGAGTCCCACCTCGCAAATTTCACATTTGAAGAATTCAAATTAGATGCTTCAGGAAAAGACACATAAACAGACTTTAGCAAACACATGCAGGCGAAGATGCTAATTTTCAAGGATAATCGGCTATTTGAAGCTAATCTTTGTTGCCCCACAGCATGTATGTGCTTAGAAATCTGATCCTAATTTAAAATAAACCATAACTTTATTTTAAGTGTGTGTTTTTTGTTTAAGTGCATCTATGTGTGTGTGTGTGTGTGTGTGTGTGTGTGTGTGTGTGTGTGTGCAAAAGGTAAACCCTCAGTCAGAAGCTTTCCAGCTGCAGCTGTTTATCCGTTTATCAGTTAGAGTTTATAGTATTTGTTCATCGGTTTTTCCTTGTTTGCAGAACTCTAGCAGATGAGAAACACTTTTGTCACAAGTTATCTGAGCCCCCCCTACACACACACTCATGCAGACACATGCACCTCCATCTGTCACGCTCTGTCCCTCTTTCTTGTTCATGGTAGTTCCCCTGCATAGGAAATGAACCTCCTCATACTTTGTGATTTGTTGTGTTTGTTTTGGTTTCGTTTTCCTCGTGCGTAGCTAGACGATCGTCTGTCACATCTTAGAGGCGTCTGCACACATGTAACTAGATGTGTGGGTGTGTGTTAAAGCGAGGAGAAGTTATGTGGCCGATTTTGATCTTTTTCCGACTGTCAGCCGCCTCTGCGTCGACTCCTCCGTCTGTCTTTTGCTCTGTCTGTCTCTCTTTGTACATCTGTCACCGCCACGCTGCCGAGACAAATGAACCACAAGGATGCTGACAGAATCTTCCCGGGACATTTTTTTTTTCCTCACATGCATGTCATTTTGCTTTTGCTGAGCTAAGCATTTCAGGATGAATACATAATTATCAGCTGTATTCTAAAATGTTACTTTAATGAGTATAAACCAAAGAGACTCTCACAACTAACAACAACTAACACCTAACTTTTCCTTAATTTAATCCATTTTGAACAAGTTTCATAGGAAACCTCCCATATTACTACTAAGCGTCTTACGGAAGGAGGATTGGTGGATCGGTTCGGGCCTGGCTGGTGATTGGCTGCTTTCCGGAAGGTCACCTGCTATATAAATGGCTAAGATGGCAGCAGGCGTTTTCTCCATCCTCCTCTTATTCCAACCAGCCACAATTTCGTTCTGTCGTTTTCTATAGTTACCTGTGTTAGTAGGGGTGGACTGCTAGTTTTTGTTAAACTCATTTTCTCCTGTTTTGCTTATGTAGGGAGGTAAGATTCCTGTCTTTTGGTTCTTTTGTTTTTGGTTAGGTTATTTATCACCTCCCCAGAGAGATTTGATTTGTTTGTTGTTTTGGCCTTTGTCCACCCTGAAGTCCTTAGTTTTCTAGCACATTTTCATTCATTGTCATTCTTTTGTAAATAAACATAATATTCACTTTGAAATCTGTTGCTCTGGCTCTGTGGCTGCTTGGGACCAGGGGAAGATGGGGCTCGTTTCATGGTATGCCTGTGCACCCCTAGGCCGGGCGTAACATATGGGAAATGTTAAGAAAAATCACATGAATGTGGTAAATAGAGACCCCTCTTCTTTTTTGTGTTCTTTGTAATTATAATAAGGTGCAGCAATTCATTCCTCAAAGATATATCAATGTTAAAAAAAAGGCACACGTACACCATGTTCAGTCGGGGAGATCTATGGATAATTAGAGTGAGGTGCTGATGATGGCTGAGTGCTGAAATGTGTCTGCTGCTGCACTTTATCAATAAACCAGGATGGATCTGCTCTGTGAGCGGCTCCAACTCACCTAATTTGGATGTTTATTGCTGCCTTGAGATATCAGACCACTTTAATGATATCATACCAGGTTGGGCACACTTCCTCTTCCTACTTTATAGAATCAATGAGAGCTATGTGAAAAAGAACATACTCCCTCTTTATCCTATTTGTCATCTGTCAGATAAAGGGAATGAAAATTGGAGGGCTGGATGCATAAAACCAGAGGATGTCAGACAAGGAGAGTTACACCATATTTTCTTTGGGCTCCTGAAACTTTTCCTTTGTGAAGGATTTTAATTCATTTTCATCGCTGCCTTTTTAATGAGGGCTGCTAAAATATATTTAAGCTGAATTTGATGTTCCAACACACCTGTAATTTGTTGTTTTCTGCTTTTATACAACAACAGTTAAAAATATGTCAGTTTCAAAGTGAAGAGAGAAATGCAGAGGAAACACCTATGAGCAGCTGTTTAGAGCTGACTTATAAAGAAAAGAAACTATAGTAAAATTAGATTGCAAAGCTAAGTTTTAAGGGTGTGTTTTGTAAGTTATGTTTCCAGGAATCGAGATGAAAATCAGATTTTCAGCTTCTCAAACAAGCAATAATTTTTCTCCCTGGACGTGTTTTTGTGCTTCATGAATGAATGAGCTCAACCTATAACGAGTTTCCAGCCTCCACCATAAATGAACGTTGACACACCTCTATTAAACCTGCCCTGAGTATGATTTTAAATCATCATCATACGCCAGAAAATAACGCTTACTCTGTCCTCAGCCTTGCATAGTCAGCACGCACTAACAGCCCCTCAGCAGCCATGATATCATTACACACCATTACGTACTGTGGGCCATAACAGTCTCCTGATTGATCACTCAGGAGTGGGTATAATTTATGATCTGACGCGTGTTTTACTGCACGTCTGGACGCGGAGAGCTATTTACTGCTGCTGGGATAAAAATCATGCTGTGTTTCACTCCACTGAGACCTCATGACTAAACAGATTCAAAGGAAACTGTGGAGATGTTGACTGCTAACTTTGATTAGCCTTATAAACACAAATATATACTGTGCAATAAGCATGAGCTGGAGTCTACACATTGACTCGTCTTGTTGCTTTTATTTAATTTGGTGCTATTTTAGGTACAAGATGAAGGTTGTGCAAGAATGTTCATGTCCTGATTCATTGGTGTAGTTTGATTTAGGTGTCAAAAAAACTTAAGACTGGTGAAGTGTTAATAAAAACTGTCCAGAATTCACTTTGGAATTTTTTTCAAATTAATAAACCAAGACAAGTTGTCTAAGTTCCTAAATGTTACCATGGAAAGTGCTTCAGATGCAATAAGTGGATTTATCATAATATTAACATATTTCAATAAATATCATCATAATATTTGACCTTAAAAACCATCAGACTTTGCTGATACATCAAGAATCAACATTTTACAATTTGCCAGATGTTATTTAATGTTTCATTAAAGATTAATAAAACACTTTAATGTTGTTGTGAGTAATGAAAACATTGTCAGCGAAAACTCTGGTTTAGTTGATCATAATTTATTGTTAGTTTATGTATCTGCATCGAATAGGTGCCTACAGAGGGAGTCATAGCTTTTGACAAATATATTGGCAAAACCTTACACCTGCTAACAGCAAGTGTTCATCAGCTAGTTTAGCAGGTACACAACTTAAACTAAAAACATGTAAAAAAAAAAAAAAAAAAGAGTGACAATTGACCACTTTTGATGTTAAAAAAGGTTTCTGTCCATTTAATTTACATTAGTGGAGATTTTGGTAAATACCGTAATCTCCGGACTATAAGTTGCTACTTTTTTCACACGCTTTGAACCCTGCGGCTTAAACTACGATGCGGCTAATTTATGGACAAAAAATAAACGAGAAACTGTGTGACAAAGTAATTCTGAGGCTTTTAAAATGCGGACACTGAAGAAGACAGCTTTAGTGTCTTAGTCGTTAAATTTAGTCAGTGCGGCTTATATTCAGGTGCGGCTTATAGTCCGAAAAGTACGGTACTCAGTTACTGTCCAGAATGCCATTTTAATTGCTGCTGAAACAATGTTCTCATTAATTAACAAAGTTAATGCTGTCTGCAAACACGAATCTGTAAGGATCGTCTCTCAGTGAAAATGCGAATTATTGCTGTATATGAAAAATAAGACTGTAGGAATCAACATGCACCAACAGCTCATGGTGAGAAAGTTTTTGTTTCACTTGCTCATGTTGTTTGCACGAACAGCTTTTAACGGCATCAGGGCATGAAAACAATGCCCTCTGAGAGTGTGTGCTACTGCCAGCTCCATATGTCATGGCCATGTTTGCACATCGAGCCAAAGGTCGCATAACACCCAGAACATAACACAAGAAGATGTCAGCACAAATTAACACAGGCATTCTCGTGGCACTCACCAACTCTGCCAGCGTAAAAAGTAGGTCAAGTGTAAGGTAACTTAATATACTAGTCTTCTGTGTGTGTGTGTGTGTGTGTGTGTAAGGAAAATGCAGTATTTAGGGTGAGAAATGTCCTACATTGCTTCATCTAGAAACAGAGAAAACAACAAGTGGGACTGGAGCGCTCCTGCAGGCACGGGGAGGAGGGAGCAGAGGGGAACGCATGCTGGAGAAATGCTGACACTGGGATTTTTTTTTTTATTCCTCCGTCTTCTCGCGATCAGTCCGCGGCAGCTAGAGTGGACCTGACTACATATGGCATGGTTGGGGTTCACGACTGTTCACATGACAGGACTGTAGGAGAGATGGGGAAAGCAGGAGGGGGAAGAATGTCTGAGGGTGTACAGTAATGAATACTTGCAAGGGCCTCAGATGGCAGTTTGAGAAGTTATGGCCCTATAGATTACAGGACATATAGGAAACATTCAAAGGGAGGAGAAGGGGGGAAAAGGTCCAAACCACAGATAAAACTAACAATCTGAAAAAGCAGAAGCAGTTTGTGGGCTGCAGAGTGGCAAATGTTAACAAATAGTGTAATTATCATACTTTCAGGCAAAAAAAAAAAAAAAATTAAACTGCAACCTATTTTTAAAAAGTTGTTCAAGAGTTTTCAGATGTTGGATTTTTGCACAGTTCAGTCATGAGGGTGAAAAACAAATGAAAGGAAACACCTTTGTGCAAAGCAAGACGCCTCCCTGAATTAACCTGTTGTGGTAAGAAGAGCACCACACCCTTGGCCTTTAAAGCCTGCAAGCAGCGGACCATGTGTCATCTCCTGCTCTTTCCTCATGTAGGCTACGGGGCCTGCCAGTGCAGTAAAATAGGACCTAGCCAATGGCAGCAGGCCAAACAGTCAACCGGCCAATCAGAAAAGAGCAGAAAAACGGGAAGGCAGAAATAGTCCCAGCTGTTTGCCAAGACAAAGAGTTGCAAAACAAGCCTCACAAAATGCAGCCAAGCGAACAGCACAGACTTGTGTGCCTCTGTGACACAGAACATGTCTGCAAAAAAAAAAAAAAAAGGTTGTAATTTAAAGATTTAATCTAGCAAAGATATGTCTAAGTGTCACAGTCCCATAAAGCTGCAGTAAACAAACTCAACTCTGCTGTCTTTAATCCTGCACGCCCACCAGTGTACACTCAAAATGAACGCCAAACCTCACAACACTGTCATGTTGGTTTTAAAAAACCGCTCCCACGCTCAAACGGTTTCAACAGCGCAGCCAGATGCAGACCAGCAGAGGACCTGTTGCCTACATGTCGTGTGGGAGCTTTCCACAGTGTCAAAGAGTTTAGCAATGGTCTTCCATACAGTAGCAGTGTTTATCAATGAGAGGGCGGTCAGTGGAGCAGGAGCTCTCACATTCCTCCCAAAGGACTGACCCAGTTTTCAGGACTGAACACATTGCAGTATGAAATATCAGTTTTTGAGAGAATCTGTCAAATGCTGGAACTTTTTTTGATGAAAAAAAGGCTGTGTTCACTTTCATAAACTGAAACTTTGTCTCTGAGCTCAACTTTAATCCAAGTTTTTCACAGTGTGTATGTGCATGACAAGTGTATCCTGTAGGTTCACTTTTGAAACAAACAATATTTGCATATTTAAAAATTCTGGGTTTCTCAATAAGAAAGGAGAAGGACATATCATGTTCATAATTTTAATTAGATAATGAAACTTTTTTGCAAAAAAACCCCAAAAAACTCTTAATTAAATCTGAGGATCATAGCATGTCCTTTAACGTGTCTGCAGGATATTTAAAAACAGCTCATATGGTTATGCAGATGAGATAGATTTGCTAATGTCTATTATCTAAAACTGATTCACACACTGCTTTGATTCAGAAGCTGTTCATACTTGCTTTTAACATGCGTCCTGGGTGATCTGGGTACAGGTGGATGGCTCTAAGCACATGTGTTCAGTGCTGGCATTACAATACGTCCCCACAGTTTAGTGAGCATGTGTGAGCAGCTCTCACTTCCCCACTTAAAATGCAAATAAACACCTACATCTTTTCTGTCTGCGAACACCAAATGTGTTGTTGTTTTCAATCAGCAGCAAACAAACAGACACATTTTTTCAAACAGAGAAGAAATAACTAAATGAGTAACTTTTTTGCTAAATTCATAAAATTTCTCCTGAAGCAAGAACTCATGAAAATGCACGGGGCAACAGAGACTGAGCTTCTTACTGGTTACTGTTACCCGTTTTGCAAAACTGGACATGTTTAGCATCAATACAATCAGAGTTATTATATCTCAAGACTTGAACATACACAGCAGTCCAGTTGTGACACCCATAGTACATTTCTACCAGATATTCACAGGCTGTTCGGCCCGTGTTATAAATCCCTGTGCATTTAAAGAAGTATATAACACAGGGCCACATCTTCTGACCACACTTTTTTTTGTGTTAAGAAGATGGAAGTGGGTAACTGTCATGCACAGTACGACTGATTCACCAGTTTGCAAGTTCAAAATGGTTGTGCATGAGGAGCAGTGCACAAATCACAGTATACTTTGGTGTAAATATTTGCCTGATATGTCTTCATATTTATTTCCTTATATTCTTTATTCTTCTCCTTTGTCAATGTCAGTGTTAGTTGGTGGAATTTACACTTTATTAGTGCTGCCAGATTCTTTTAAAAAGACAAAAATCTCAATTTCAGCTTGACATCCTGGTCAAAATAAAGATCAACTGGGTAAGAAAAAAATCCACCAAAGAGGATTTTGTGTGTGTGTGTGTGTGTGTGTGTGTGTGTGTACCCACAAAGAGAAAAACATGTGTTATGTCCATGGTCAAACGAGCATCTGTACAGAGATAAAAGGGCACAAAACAAAAACAGCCCTACTGCACATGGTCCTGCGGTGGTTATCAAAGAACAGAAGGGTGTGGATGCCCTTGGCAGTTAAACTGTCATTGCACTTAATGACAGGAGAGCCAGCCAGTATTTGACTTAAAAATAAGCTTCGGACCCTTTACCTAAACTTGCATGCATATAGTGATTTCAGCTTGAATATACAACAGTGACAACAGAAGCTGGCGAAGCGGCCACACACACTCCACAGATAAAAGAACCAGAGTTGCCGCATGTGACAAAATGTTATGCCAATGCAGACGAAGAAAAAAAAAAAAAGATTATATTCATTTCATGGAAACTTTTGGAAACGGTTTTGCTGACTGTGCTTCTTGAGTCATCCACTGTAACAGCTGCAGAGCAACTGCACAGATAAAGTACAAACACGAGATTAGAGCAACTCAGATAAACTTCGAGCAGCTTGGCCTGATAAGAGCTTTTTTTTTTTTTTTTGGTTGTTAAAATAATCAGCCATCTCCTCTAACGATGCACTGTAAAGCTCTACTTTTTGAGGGAGGTTCGCTCGGTTTCCAAGCTGAAGAACTTAATGCAAACAGATGGTGTGTGCAGGAATGTTTTCGTGAATGTGTGTGAGGGCAGGAGGGTTAACAAAAGAAGAAGAAGGGAGAGATTGTAACATACTGTGTACTCAGCGGGCCAAGCACAGATCTGACTTGGCGCATATATGGCAGCGGGTTCCTTCCATGATGCTCCTAATGCATGTATTTATCCATGGGGTTATGTAAATGTTCTCACACGTGGGGCTCTGCACAGTAGTTAGATCTGTACCAGCAGGCTATTTAACATAGCAGAGATCGGCCGTGTGCTGCTCCCAAAACCACCCTGGTCAAACTGATTATAGGAGGTAAAACACAAGTTGATATATTAGTAAGTCAATTACAATGATTGCATCCAGTCTTCGGATATAGTTTTCCTTTTTCTTCGCTAAGTCAAAAAAAAAAAAAGCATCTTAATGATATGCATCCTAAAGCACATCAGAGGAGAAGTTGCAGGATTTTGCCTCTAATGGCAAAGAAAGGAATTTAAGTGTCCTGAACGAAGCTAGATTTAAGCACAGCTGTACGCTAGAGCTATGTTACTACCTCAAAACACTTTCTGTAGATTAACTGCAATCACTAGTTATGATCACAAAACAGGAGGGTCTTCTAAGCCAGGGTGATCTGACACAATAAGGCTTTTAATTTTTACAAACATTTCCCACAGAGTTGCTTTAGCTCAGTGTCAACACTTGACCCACAATGTATAGAAGAATTGTGTGTGTGTGTGTGTCCACCTCTACAACAATGTGCTCAATCAAACGTGGCCAGTCAGATTCATGAAGAGCAGTCCATTAGTACACTGAGGTACCTTTACTTTTACACACATACACGCGCGCGCACACCATGATAACATATCATGTGATCATGCGGCCTAAGGATATACTCAATAGGGATGTCATGTTTGGGGTAAAATATTCCCCACACACGTGAAGTCTAAATTGGACATATTATAAACTGTCTAAGGAGTCAACAATACATTTCTACTACTTATGTAAGCTTTAAAACGCAGAGATTATATAAGGCTTTCCTATTGGCTCTCGCAGCAGGCTATATGTGTCGACGTCATCGCCGAGCTGAGAGGGGAAAGCACGGAACTCGGTGTGCCACGAGCTCATATATCAGTAAACAAAAGCCACCGTGCGATGATCAATATCTGCATTTCCACACTGAACGCGCAAGAGACGCGACGTGATGGAGAAATGATAATTAAAACGTCGGTACTGGCGGTTTTGGTCGACTAAAATCTAAACATCCTGTTTTTTTGCACGTCAGCGATAAAACTGAAAGCCGTCTTTGCACTTGCATGT
>JAUZTA010000024.1:1381586-1392196 GCA_034780835.1 Ctenochaetus striatus
ACAACATTCATAATGTCCATCACAGGCTTAATTTTAGATTACATTACTTTCTAATAATCTGGATTCCAAAATACTCAGACAGATTTAATAGCTTAAATTGTTGAGTCCCACAAGAAAAAGTAATTTCACATAAGGAAGATCCTAAAAAACAAGAGGAATGGTCTAAATAGCACAGTTTGTCTGGATCTCAAGGTTTTATTACTGATACATGCAGCAATAATAAAAAAACATATGACATGAGCATGCTCTCTTCCTTAATCTGTGAAAAATTCTTAATCTGTAAAAGTGGGATAGAAGGGGGCAAATTAGTATCATTAGACTGTCAGGATATATACATGAAATTGTTAAAAATGGCAAATAAAATCAGTCAACATGAAATATGGAACAGTATTAATAAGATGCGTCCTGATTATGACAGAGACTTTCACATGTCTGATCACTGAGCACGTTTTCAGCAGTTGTATACACCTGGTACCACCGGCCCGTATATAAATGATTTCCAATATCTCTGCACAGGGCAGTCAATACCTGAGGTGTGGGTGGAATTATGCTGCAAAACCACCAGATTAGCATGTCACATGACCAATATTTTACCCTGCATCTTGATGTATCCTTTAATTCCATATTCTTTGGATGCATTGTGTCCCATAGTCCATTTTAATAACAGACTTTTTTTTAGTAATAACTGACTCTATTGTGGCATTTACTTTTATAAAGGTAGTAGTTTCGTGTTTCTGCACTGGCTGATAGATGACCACCAAGCCCTGCCATGCTTCTCTCTGCTCTCTGCTATGACAGCAATGAACTGCCAGATAAGATAAAATTTGGAGTGAAAAACACAACAAATGTCCCTCTACGTATTCCCCTCCAAACATGGGCATAGATACAGAATTTCTACTCGCTTGAGACACAAAATCAGATCGGAATGTATCTGTCTGTGTACATGTGGACATTTGAAATGTGTTATTTTTTTGTTTTGGATCCCTGTACAGGCAGGATTATATGAGTTTGTGAGCCTTCTTTTGACAAAGACCCACATGTATACTTCTTCTAAGAAGACAGGAAACAGATGTGTTTCAAGGCTTTACAATATGATCCCTCACATAAAAGACACCAATCTGTTCGCCAGGATGACCACAAGCACCGTAAACAATGGTTTCGGTACTTTGTCCCTTAGAAGCCTCTTTACAAGTTATTAACGCTTCAACATTAGAGCGTGCCTGGCAAAGAGAAAAAGCTTTGTAGAAAACAAATTTTCCCCCCATGCCACATAAACTGCCTATTTTGCACGGCATAAGGACCAGGAGTAAAAATCCTGGAAGCTTAGAGAGGAAGTCAGAGCAATTAAAGAACCATTAGCAGCACCTCTGTGAAAAAGCCATTAATCAAGAAGCAGCAGTGCCGCTCACAATGGTAAGCACAATGTACACCAAGGAGAATGAAGGAAGGATGATTAAATGAAAGATATCTCTATTTGTAAAGTGTCTCTCTGGGCTGGATACATGTGAAACAGTATAAAGACAGGTTCTCTTTACATAGAGAAAGAAATCTAAAGAGGAGTAATAGTACTTTCTCCGATTTGGACAAATAGACTCCAACCTACTTTCCCGAAGCATTTATTGGGACACAGGGACGGCGCAGACAAAAAGCTGAAGATAAAAATGGATATTTTTCTTATTGAATAAGGTCTTCTTGAATCGGAGTTTAAAGGTTTTAACAGAGAAAATTTCTTAGGTCATAAGTATTTAAATACACCAATATTTTTGCCGCTCATTTACAGGATAAGGCAGACAAAAATGAACAGTTTTGTATTATGTTCAGCAAATCTTATGAAAGACCAAAACCAACAATGTCTTAGTCTGTATCTCAATACTTTCTTGGCCTTGACTCTCTTCCTATCATATATGTGGCAGTCAGTACCTCTGTGGCCCAGTTTCTTACTTAAAAAATGGGTCACAAATTTGTGGCCTGTAGTACATTGAAAAACTTTCCCAAAAAAAAAAGGCTAAATAATGTCCTTACTGGCTGGTGTAAACAGAACTGAGTCAAATAAACTACTGCAACAATGCTAATTGAAATCAAGAATCATTTAACTCTGAATCTCGTTGTATTTCCTCAGTTTTTGGGCGACAGTGGAGCTCTGAAGCACAGAAAAAGTAAAAAAAAACATTACCTTCACTTGTTACTACAATCAATTTATTTTGAATCTTTTCATCAAATTTATTAGGGATTAGAAAATATAAAACAAATAAAAAAAAAACCACATCATTTTACTTGCCATTTTGCTAGCCGCCATGAATGCTGAAGTGGTAAAGTGCATTCACCCTAACCCTAAAGGGAGATGAATATAGAATATGAATGCTGATATTATTGATTGCATTACTCAGCCATATTGTATAAATACTGTCAAAAATATGGCAGCTGCACATTAATTAGGAATATTGATAAAACATCAGGGACTCTGCTGGTTCAGCAGGCCACACATTATTAGGGAAAGGTTAAGTGCCCGGCCGACATTTAATTTCCTTTCTCCATCTCTCTCTCACCATGTCGCTCCTCCCTTGTCTTTCCTTCTCTCCTCCACCTCTTCAGTCCTCCTATTCTACATTTTTCCTCTTTCTCTTTCTTTTCCCTTCTTCCTTCCTTTTCTACATTAACACTTTGCTAAAAATTCTTTATATGAGATATTTTTTTTCGAGGGCTAAGCTGAGCTGCAGAAAAAAAAGTTGGTTTCCTATTGGTTCCCCACACCCAAATCGTTTATGTAGACACACATACGCGTGCACACACACCAGCCCTCGCTGTCATTTAGCAGCATCCTCTTCAGCAACACGCTTGCAAGATGGATGCCCTCTCACACGCATTTATCCGCCAGCACCGCGGTGCTTTATTATCTAATTTTGACAGCCCGGTCTGCCCATCGCGCCGCTGTACTGCTGCCGACGTTTCCTCCAGGGACAGTCTGGGCGAGGCCTCTGCTGAACCCAATCGCAAAGTGCTAAACGCGCGGCGCAGCTCGAATGCTAATTTACTGTAACCAACACGCTGAAAGACCTCCTGTCATTGCAGCTACCCCTTCAGTGCTGTCTTGGCTGTAACCATTACTGCTTCCACCAAAAACACACACAACACACACACACACACACAAGCATAAACAAACACACCAGGTTCGCTCAGCTGGACTGTCCTCTTTTTTTTCTCTAGTCCATAAAAATCTGGATCTTCAATGCTGTTCAGGGTCCAAGGTTTACTGGGGCTGATAAAAATGATGATTTTGAGGGAGGGTGTCTGCGCCTGAGGGGGGGGATGACAAGACAAGATTGAAATCTGTGTGGAGCTCTACCAGTCGCCTGTGATGAGGGATGGCTGTCCGCTCTCTCTGAGGTCTGAGTGGATGAAACATTAAGCCACCTTAGGATAACTGATGGTGGCTTGATGAATGGTTGTAGTTAGCATCATCCCCATTCATCACTGCACGGAGAATGATTGTGATTCATCAAATTCACTGGTTTGCATTAGGATTAGCTTACGCTTGTTTTTCCACGTCATCCTAACTGTGAGGCTTGTCATCAAGGTGTGACAGCTGGCCTCATCAGGATGTCACACTTTTCCTTGGCAGGAAATAACAAGTGGCAAAAATATATTTAAGTTATTGCTTGCTGCTTTTGGACAAGTGTGCCTCAATGTTAAGATTTAAAATCTAAGATAAACGTGTCTGTGATTTTACTACTCCAATGATAAACAGAAAAGAGTTTAGCTTTTTTTTCTGGTTTTATACCAAAGTGAGTTAAAAAGGGCTCTGAAATGGACTGTCAGTCCAAAGCCTTCATTCAGCTCATGATGGAGTGGGAAAATCAGGATTTTTTTTTAGAGCAGGCAGTGCTCGCTGAAAACCTTCTACAGTGTTTCAAATGGCACCGAGGAGGAGTTTCCCCCCAGGCTTTTATCAACCCTGGTATGGTATATTACGTTGCTTTGCGTGGAATTGGATCCAGTGTATTTTAAACACTGCGACACTGGCGTTTATCTAGAAATCCAAGTCGTTCTTGCCTTCTTAATCTCACCTACTTCTCCCATTGTTTTAGAAAGGTGGAAACCCAACTCTCGGGTAACTCGGGGACATTTATAAAATCCACTCTGTCTTTGTTTTTTGTTTTTCCCAGTAACGATCACATGTCATCAGCCGGAAAGACATATTTTTCTTCTGCCCACTCACTATCCCACAACAATTCAACAACAATGATACACTCTTCGTGATTTGAAGATGAGTAAGATGCTTAGAGAAAATTATTCTCAAAAATCTCTGTGTTTTCACCAAAACAATGAGTGGGTTTGGCAAAAAACTATATTTTGGTTTAGGATGTCGTCAAAGGAAACTTGGGGGCGTAAGTTCTCGTGGACTTGAGACTCTTTGTGGCACTTTTCGCCCCCTCTTAAAATCGGATAATCCTCATTTTACGTCCACGGTTTGCCACTGCCGTGCGGCGCTTCAGCCATTGAATTGGTAATTTCATTCCAATCCCCCCCAAGGCTCGCCCGGCAGTCCTAACCGCCCCTTCCTCTCCTTCCCAATCCTTACATGCAGGCCCTGCATTTGGTCAAATTGCCTAAACCCTGAGCGATTGTAATTTCTGAAGAGGCTGCCGAGTGGTGCTTTGAAGGAGGAGAGGAAGGAGGAGGGCAGAGAAAGATTGGAAAAAAAAAAGAAGAGGCAGTGATGGAAATGGCATTGGGCATGCAGGAACTAGAAGCTAGGTGAGAGCAGGGAGGGGTGTGGAGGATGGATGGATGGGGAGGCGGTGTTAAGTGCTCTCGCAGAGGAGTCAAGCCCTCCCTCTCGCTGGTCGCAGCCTCGCTCTCGGCGGTCTGATCCCCTTTGAAGCAATTACCCTTTCACCTGGACAAGCTCATCACAGAATCGCTGCGGTCACCTCCACCATCGCCACCACCACCTACTCCACTCCAACAACGCAGGACTCCAACCAAGACTGCAGCATGCTGGAGGAAAAGGAGAGATAGTAGACAAAACTAGACAAACAAAAAGAAAATAGTCCAAAATGACCTTATAATATGGCGGCCAAAATGACCGTGGAGTTGAAATGTTACCTCTACAGCACATCGCTGACAAAAAAACGATCAAAGGAAAACTTACAGTTGATCACAGCTTAGGTGGTGAATTGTCGCTCTGACCTGCGATTTTATCGATTAATAATAAAACTGAACTCCCTTGTGCTGTGGTCATTGAACACAGCATCACTGGGTTGTTAAAAAAAAACTACGAGGAGGACAACGAGCACAAGAATTTATTTCTAACCGACAATGGTTAAAAACAAACTCCAGTGTTAGTCAGATTTGTTTGAAAAGGGACACAAAAGCAAACAGTAAAATTCCAACTCGAACTGTGCATCTTAAACGAAAGCATACTTGGGATTATTGAATGACAAATAAAGACCCAGTTTGGCTTAACAAAGCACTCATCTAATACTTGGTTAACATTACCCAGAGCCAGTTGGTTGCTTTGACCAAGTCACAGTCTTTTTGCATTACTCATAGTGTGTTTATTTAGACTCTCAATTAGCTAAAGTGCTCATTGTTGGTTGTACAAAACAATGGTGTGT
This sequence comes from Ctenochaetus striatus, assembly GCA_034780835.1. Classification (NCBI taxonomy): domain Eukaryota; kingdom Metazoa; phylum Chordata; class Actinopteri; order Acanthuriformes; family Acanthuridae; genus Ctenochaetus; species Ctenochaetus striatus. The sequence goes on from JAUZTA010000024.1 coordinate 1,387,205, forward strand.
ATGACAGACAAAATTGCAACAGATTGTGACATGTAAATTTACGGAGAGCTAGATAAGCATTGCGGCAGTTAGCCAACTTACTTCCTTGAGTCCAAACCTTTAAATTCAACAGCTTCTCTGAGGTTCAGGTGGCAATTATGCAGAGTCTGACATCAGTGCATTGCTGATTTAATGCAAAACAAGATTTAAGATTCTGTCACTGGCCTGTTTCTGGCTTTAAATGCTGGTCAGAAACATATGCTAGCGAGTTGTTTAGCTGTATCAGGGGAAAGTTTGTACCTCCACCGCCATAACCAAACACCACCCAACCCACAGTAAGTAACTCACCAGCTGCAGCTTTCATTGGTGTGGTATGATCAGATATGTTGGTCTTTAGTGATTTGTTTTGGAAAATTGAAACTTCTTCCACTTGGAAATCACTTAGAGTGGCGTCAGTGTCAGACTGAAGATGGAAACATTGTATAACAAGTTGACAGTTCAGTCTGATATCAGGCAGCAACCTCACAACTCCAATAATTAACACCAACCGTGGATCAAACCAGTTCATTGCCTTGGATTGTTTTCTCTCTCTGTGTAAGTTTAACCCAGTAATGTGTACATGATACACTAATACCCTAAACTGAAGTTGTATACACTAAAAAACCACTAGGTTAAAAATGTACCCCGTGTGGAGTCAGTGTAGCACAGACACAGTACTGGGTTAACTTGACTAGTATTAATGAAGTTTTTTTGAACCAGTGCTGGAGTAATTTTTATATCCTAGATTAAAATGAGCCTCCTGTTGGGTGATTTTCTTCCTATTTGGTAAAGTTAATCCAACATTGCAAAGGTGCTATTGCACTTTTAGCCCAATATTTTTTGTGTCCCTAATCTGGCAAAACATTGCCCTTTTGCAACTTTCATAAATAAAACTGATGGCCAAAGTTATTTAAGAAAAAAAAAACTTGTAAAGGACCCTAGTTTCCCTTTAAAAGTTTTACAAAAGTAATATAGGTTGCAGATCTCTTGGATGGTGGTGGTGGTGTCTCTGTTTTGGTGTCCACCTCCTGCATATGTATGTCCTGCACTCAAGTAACCCCGCTGCATGCATTTCAGCACACACAGTGCTAAACAGACATCACCGGGAGCCCTTGTTGATGAGATGCATGAGATCAGTTATTCAATCAGTGATTGAATATTGGTTGAATCAATACAGTAGATTCATTCTCACAAACCTGCCTGTGGTAGTTTGACTCGGAGCACGTTTCTCCTGCTGTTACAGTGAAGGTTTACAACTTTACAAAGCAGAGAGGCTCCAGCTTGTACTGTTACGGCATCATTAAGATGCACAAAAGTTTTCCACTTGGAATGTGTGAGAATATACACCACAAATATATATATATAAATATATGTGTGTGTGTGTGTGTGCATTTTTGAGTGTCTGGCTGCGTGCATAAGTGCGTGCCTGCCTGTCTACAATTTGGGCTCACACATCGTCCTGTCAGGGGTCTGTGCAGCTAATCTTTATGCACTCTGTGACCTCCTCACTGCAAACCCTGCTAAATATATTATTCCCCTGGGCCTTTCATTGCTGCTTGGTGTCAGAAATCAATATGTATGAGGCGCGTAGATGGGAATTTCTAATAGATCTCTGCGGCCCTGCGCTGCTCTTCAATATCTGCCTTGGACTATTAGTGCCGGCTCAGTGGCGGTGAAATAACCGAGATAATCTTTTAAGGTACCTTTCTTAAGGTGGAACGGCAACTCCCGCTCTGCATCCTCCTCCGTATACCTGAATGCTAAAGATGGATTTATTGTTTAGGGATGATTATTGAAAGTGGTATGCATGCTCTCTGTAATTTGAACTGCCTTATTTAAAGGGCTTTTTTTTTTTACAGCTGTAGATATGGTTGATGTGTGTGCTGTAGTAAAATATAAATGAAAATTGAAAATCCAGACATAATTTTTTGCCATAAAATCATGTATAAACTAAAAATATGACCTCAAAACAACATAACAAACACAAATGATTCTTCACAAGTGGCCACACACCCTTCTCACACATATATAGATGCATTTAGGCCGGGATGTTTTTTACAAGTGAATGCTGATGTGAAGAGTCATATTTTCCTCGTTATGTGTGTGCATGCGCACGTGTGTGTGCGGGCGTGTAGGCACAAGTGTGTCTGGAGGGATGTGCCACGGTGCTAATTGGCCATATTCCTAATGCGGGGATGATTTGCTGCAGCACTTAGCTGCAGCAGCACAGGAACCTGACTCTAGTTTCTGTCTCTCTCTCTCCCCTCCACCACCTACAACCCCCCCACCTCCCCCTCACAACCACCTCTCCGCCTCTCTCTCTCTCTCTCTCTCTCTCTCTCTCTCCACTACGGTGAGGAGGAGAAGAAGAGACATCCGGCATCAGCAGGCAGTTAGGGGATCGGCGGGAGAGGTGGAGGGGGGGAGAGGGGAGGGGTTGGGGAAGCAGGAAGAGGAGGCGGGGTGGGGGCGGAGGGGTGGTGGTGGTGGTGGTGGTTTGCTCAGACAGCGTGTGGTCTCGAGGGAGCGAGAGAGGCTGAAATTATTCTACGGTCACAGGCTTTTTTCCCCCCTCTCCATCTCCTGGCGAGGACCTCGGTGTATAATCCTTGGCGCTCGCCTGGCTCGTATATCTGCCGTCCCTGAGACAAAGGTTATATCTCTCTCCTTCAGGACCCCTGGCTGCTGACCGAGGACCACAAACCTGCTCTATTATCGCCACATCAGCCCCTGTAGAGAAAAATTAATCACACCAATGACCTTAATTTTTCAAAGATTATATATATTGAATAAATATTCAGTCTTGAGACACAAAGGTAGGCCATAATAAGACAAGCAGACCTGAAGTGTCTTGCTGTGCTTATTGGAGTTTTTTGTTCTTTATCTGTTCCTCAGGTTTCTCAGTGCTTCCTTTTGTTGACATGTTGGCACTGAAATGGATGTAATGCATTCATTTAAGCATTTTCAGACCCGTCTTGGTCTGGAGCATCATAAACTCGTGACCCTCTCTCTGAGCACCTGTAAAATGAGAATAATTATTTGTCTCTTGCTCTGTGCTTTTAGGTGTGAAGGTACATCTTAGTTCCTGGCTCAAATTAGGAAGATGGGAGACCAAACAGATGGAGAGAAGGTGCAGAAGAGGCTGCAACTTTAGTTGGAAGGATGAGGTACCAAAAAAAGGAACAGCACTGTCAGAAAGAGGTTACAATGGCTAAAGAAAGAAATGAAGCCAATATGAATATAAGTCTCCCTCTGCCCAATGTGGGGGGGCTCTGGTGGGCCGTATCTAAGTTTGGGCATCCAGATACGCTACACAAGCATGACACCTCCTTTTCACCACACACACACACAGAGTCAGGAACACTAGACCCTCCTTCCTCATGCTGCTCATCCTGATAATTACCTCCCCCAGGTACCAGTACACAGGGATACACCACACACATGCTGCCACCGGGGGCACTGCGCCAGGGAGAGCAGACGGCAGCCATTCAGGGGGCAGTGAGGAGAAATAGAGCTGGAAAAGCGAAGAGGTGTGTGTATGTGTGTGTATGTCCCTGTATGTAGATGGGAATGAGGGGTTTGTGGTGGTATTGGAAAACATCAGGGGGTATTAGCTTCTGAAAGACAGACGTCATGGCGGGCGTCCTCCTAATTACGCAAGGTCTCCCACCACCATTAGAAGCTGTCAGGAACATGAGGAGACGCAACGAGCTGCTAAAGAACAGGAGCTCACTGCAATCCACCACAGTGTGTGTGTGTGTGTGTGTGTAATTGGTGTGTGTGTGTCTGTGTAAGTGTGTCTACCTGTGAAAGCAATGCAAGCCTCTGCATGTGGGTTTGGCTTTGAACTGAATTTAGGGTCGAGTCAGGTAAAATGAGATACTCAACTGAGAAGAACCACCCAAAATTTGAAGACCACGTCACAAGTTACTGTTCAAAGTTGAAGATAATATGCTGTCAAATAAAATACCTGAGAAAATTTGAACATTCAAAGACATAAATGATAAATTATAAATAAACCATACCTCACTCTGAAATGTGTTCAGGTAAACATGAGAAAGTCGCTTATGGTTATAAATTACAACAAACTATTCAGCTTAACTGGAAAACAATTGTATTTCACTTTTTTCTGATTGATTTCTAATTTTTTTCTGAGTTTTCTTTGATTGTACATTATTTACATGCTCATGACTGTTGAGGTGGTAGGCGGAGGTTTTAGCACACTTGCTGATCCCTCTCTTTCTCTTTGGTATTTGAATGAGATCCTTGATTGACTTCCTTATCTTTATGGATGTAATGATAAAAACAAACAAAAAAAGACTTTCACAGAGAAGTTATATCAAACTTACAATTAAAAAAAAATTAATAGTGCTTAATATTCTAAGCAAAGACATGACACAATTAGTGATATGATCTATGAATGATTGTCTCTTATAAAGGACATTTGTAGTAACAATGCAAAACCATGTTTAGTGTTTGGCTGCTAATATTTGAAAGATGTAAGACTTTTTTCCCTATTTTATCTGCATTTACCCCACTGTTTGTCTGATTCAGTGTTTTAAACTATAAAAACAAGCATGCAGGTGAACGTGCAGAGTTGCAGATGAATAAAATAATATTATATAATATAAAACCCCAAATGTAATTGTTAAGACGTGTTTGTAAGTTGAAGTTTATACCTCAAGGTAAATAATCTTTTTCATCTGGTTTGTGCTTGAATATTCAGTTCCTTTCTTGGAAGACTGTTTTTTCATTATCACCAAAAGAGATTTCTGTCTAATCCTGTGAAAGCTTGGTTTAATGCCATTTTTTGTTTTGTCTGTGTTTATTTTATGCAAACCAACCAAAAAACATATCTTTCAGATAATAAAGTAATTAACTGACGATAAAAAAGCAGTCAATTAAAAATACAAAGAATATGTTGATCACAAGTATAAAACTCTGTGACTACTCTTTGTTCAAATTGTGTTTGTA
>JAUZTA010000024.1:1475845-1485947 GCA_034780835.1 Ctenochaetus striatus
TGGGGTAAAATGCAAAAAAAAAAAAAAAAAAAGTTTGAATTCGGTGCCTTTTGGGGCTCAATAATTTGAAATAAGTGTTCTTCTGTAACTCTCCCTCTCTTTTATTTGAAACCCCCACCTCCCTGCTGCAGACCCCCTGCTGTGGCTTAAACAATTAGGCTATGTGAGATCCACACTAACGACTCTCCCTTGTCTTTTAAGATAACTACAGGAGGAGGGGCAGCCGTGGGTGACATCTTGTCAGGGGGGGAATCCTGTGGTGAGTCACTTGTGTATTGGCCCAAGCAGAGGATACCTGGTTATTACCCCACACAAAGAGTGCGTGCGTGTTTGTTTAGATTGCCCCAGGTGAGATATGTACTAAAACCACTGGTGCTTGTGGGAAGCGCTTTTTTTCTCAGCTTCATGACGAGCTCTTGCAGCTCGGTCGCGTCTCAGATGTCACCCTTTTCTACTGCTCTCAGACCAGTGTAAAGACAGCTGTAAATCAATGCTTTCATCACAAATCAGTCTCCGTGGATTTGTTTCTCCACCTTATTTAAGACCAAACGATTCACACCAAATATAAAAACAAAACTTTTCTAGAAATGAAGTTAGGTCATGTTGGCATAATTGAAGGCAGAGTTACAAAACCTGTTTTCAAATAGAGTGTTTTCAATAGTTTCTAGGTTGTTTTTTCGAAAAACCTCAATATAGCTTAGTCACTTAAAAAGGGGCACTCAGGTCACTTGACACTTTTATGTGAAAATACTTCAGCATTTAATCTGTAGGGTTGTGCCTAACTAATCTTAAAAATTACAAAGAACTTTACATTTACTGTAACTCTTAAAAGAAAATTGCTTTACATAAATTATTCTAACAGTTGTTCAGCACTTCTACATCATTGAACACTTGTGTGGCTTTAACATGCTGGAAAATGTAAGAAACTAGAAACTTGCTCTATCATTCACAAGACTTGATGACTTTTGTCAGTTACATTTTTTTTACATCGCAAGTCAAATGTTGAAAAGAATGACTCATTTCACTCAGTGGTTTCACCACCCAGTGTGATCGTGTGAACTCAAGCTTTGAAGCCACAGTTCTACATGAAAAAGCCAAAATAGACTTTTCAGGGAGGAAAATTATAAACCACCGCATAGTGACACACAGATCCTGAGAACAGGGGCCAAGATCTTTGAACTGTAGAGACGGATCCTCTCTTTAATTTGTTTGGCATAAATCAGTCTGAGCACAAGGCCCAGGAGAAAAACAGTTAACATCCCTCACTGATGATCGTCGTCATTTTTAGGTGTGAAATCGGTCAAGTGACAAGTGTGCCTAAATTTTGATGACCCCTTGGTCGGTGTGAAGCTGCAGGTCTGTGTTTACAGACGAGGTGCTGGCACATGCCTCCAGTCCTTTGAAATGTGACAAGGTGAGAGCAATGATGAGATAATCTCTGATTTACGAGTTACAGTAGCCTTCAGGGGGGAGGCAGCCCAACAGGGAGCTCTCCTGCCTGACCAATGGCAATACACATGGCAAAAGTCAACATGGCCGTTCTAAGTTGCGTGGAATATAAGCACTGGTGAATGCACTAAGTACACTAGTGTGTGCTAAGGCTAAAATACCGAGGAAATTTTAAAACAGCAAAATTACCAGAAGAAAAAAAGAAGTTTAAATGTTACACATAGAGTGTGTTTATTAACTTGTTTTCCCAGCAGCATGAGGAATTAGTGCCAGAGAGATTGAAGGAAGCTGACCAGACCGAACAAGCACCAGAAGCCCTACAGCATTCATCATTGGGACCCTTCATTGCTGCAGTAATAGGTTTACTGCCCTGCTCAGGGGCGGTTAATGAAAAGGGGAGACAGATTTTCATTTGTCACATCAAAAATCGTCACAACTAATCCTTGTATTTAAATTGTGTGGCACATGAGCTTCCAAAACAAATACAGCAGTGCAGATCACATGACCTTAATCTATGCAAACAAGGATAAACAACAACCAACAAGAACAAACATGCCCTGTAAACAGAATCCTGAAAACCAACATCTTATCACACAGTCAGAGAGCTAAGAGAACACTTACCTAAAACTATTTTAATGCAAACTGTAATTCACAGACATAATTAAAATAAAATATCACTTTCTGCCTTACACGGCAATACTGTACACCATGAAAATGTATGTGTAGTCAATATTTTGACTATATTGACTGAAATTTCTTTCTAATATTTGTTTTCAGCTCCCGTTTCACAATAAATATCTCAAATTTGAAATCCTTCTAATGCTTATATGTTTTTATAATCTTAATCTCCTCCTTTGTGGTCAAAAGTGGACATTACTGAGTACATCAACCTGGATTCAAGCAGTTTATGTAGATGAAAACAGTAAGTGTGTAAGTCTACAAGTCTGTTGCCAAAGGTTAGTCAGTGATCTATTACCACAAGCTGCAAGATTGACACAGTTTGACCTAATTACAACTGTATAACGGGGTTTTACACTTAAGCAGTTTAACATCCACCTGAATACCAGCTGAGTTATGCAAAGACAGAAGCCAGACTTGATGCAAAAGGGTCTATTTTATCTTAACAGATCTGTGTTGCAGCTACAGTGACTCCTCCTTCCTCCTTCTCTCCCTTCTCTCTCTTCCCCTCCCCCATTATGTGTAAAAACAAATCTCCTTTTCTGCTCTGAGCCTGAAACTATTGAGTCAACAAATGTCACTGCAGCAAGGCAGGGGCTGCTGGGAAAGAGGTGGGCTCTCTCTTTGAGCCTCAACTGCAGCTAAAGGCAGATTATTTTCAGACAAGACCCACCTGTTTGTAAAAGAGGAATTAAAGGGTTTATTGAATGGAGGACTGTGAGCATGTTGGCTAAAACTGTGACCATATGTTAAAAAAAATGCTTTTTTAAAACATCTTCTGCTTCCAAATACTAACAAACTTATTCTTTTCAAATTTTACTGCTGAAATGAATAGAGCAGTCTGTAGGATGATGTTTATGACCTTTAAAAATCAAAGATGCAAAAACCCATTTTCACACACCCTACTAACTGAACCTTAGACTTACACCATGAGGACCTCACACAGAAAAACCACAACTGATGTTACAGCACTCGCCCTATTATAACACATTTCCACCCTTGTTACTTCAGTAAACTTTTCAGGGCTAAATTTGTCTTTTAAAATCTGCCTAAGACCCTCTTTCTCTCTCACACAGTGCTCTCTCTATCGCTCTCAAGCCCACGTGGCCAGTGTCAACAGGAGGTGGGTCTTGGCAGACACATGAAGCAAAGTATGCTGCCTGTATGCAGGGCTGGAGAGTTGTCTTACGCTCCACTCTAAAAATGAGCCAGCCAGCCAGCCAGCCAGCCAGCCAGCCGAGGCGTGCCAAAATAAGACACAGCCGTTGGAAATGAGTGGACTGCTCAACTGGTTGGACTCCAAACTGGCCACCTCTGATGGGTTTGCTGTAATACTTTCAAAAATGAATGCTATTACACCACAGGGGAAGTTGTGTGTGTGACAGAAAGACAGAAAGAAAGAAAAGGAAAGGAAGTCAAAATAGGGTGAAAAGGGAGGGAAAAACCCTGAGTCATTCAGCTTCCTGTCTGAGAAAAAGGAAGGGGGTGGAGACATCTGCTTGGCCACAGTAAGACAGTTGAGACCAGTGCAATATTCAACATAAAGTGCACCGGGGGATGGAGTCCTGTCCCTCACTCACTGAATCCACTCCAGTGCTTCAGGGCAGCCATCATATAGTGTTCACTATTGTGTGCGGCTGAGGGAAGAAGAAAAAAAAAGAGGAGGGAGCAGAGGAGGGAAAGAAAACCTGTCTCTTTGTGTGGGAAGGACTCAGCAGGAAAGTGATTTTGTGATTATTTGAGTTTGCCAGCAAAGCAAGGCTCTTCCCCCTGACCTGCAGCGACATCTTGTCCATTCTGTGCCTCTGTTGCCACACACCAGAGCCACATATGAGTGTGCTTCTCAGACCGGCAAACAGCGACACCCGGGCTTCTCCTGATGATGAGAGCTGACGTCAGACTGGTTTCCATGAATATTGATGTGGAGGATAGTCTGTTTCATAGAAGAACAGAAGGAGGCAAGATGGCTGCCCTTTAGGATTTGTTAAAGAGGAGATCCAGACGGTTTGTTGGAATTTCTACAAAGTGGAGGGACGTGAAAAGAAGGTGAGATTTTGCTTGGTGTGTTAATGTACTGCTCACTCTTTTCCCCTTTACCCTTGGGTGTATTTTTGGTGTTTTATGTACCAGGTGAGGAATAGCAAATGTCCCCCACCGTAAAAGCAAGAGCCAACATAATAAGGAGGGGATATTAGATAAAGCTACTCCAACATGGCTGACATTTTTTTTTTTTTTGGCATTTTCTTTTTGCCGGTTGAGAGACACCTCCTGTGCTTTACTGTGCATTCAGTGTTCACTTAACATTTTTGCTGCTTTTGAATGCATCAGAGAAAATGGTGAACTTAGACTGCTTGTTCAGGAGTTTTTTCTTTGAGCATAAATTAAATGCCGGTACGAGGCTCTCTCTCTTACCTTCACATTTCAACATTTCAACCTTGCTTTTCTGTCTGGCACATATTATTAAATGTACATTTGAGTCTGTAACATGTGTTCTTTTGTATGAGTGCACTTGTTTTCAGAGGAAACACATTTTTAGCATTAATGTTTAATTATAAGCTATTACCCAGTCATGATATTTTATATTAAATATGTTTAGATGCAGTCAGAGTTTCCCTCATAGCTTCTAATTTTCATATTTAAATCTATTTATGTATTTGTTTGTGCTGTTCAGTCAGCAGACTGTGTGTAGAGGAGTAAAAGTCCAACGTGGATGTGTCCAGCAGTAAGTGTAGAGTGTCTGCACAGCAGTAGAGCTGGAATAGCTTCTGGCTTTGTGTATCTCTGTTAATCAGCTTTCATTGCTTTCACCGCTGAATGACAAGCAGACACAAAGGCAAATCCAAAGGAGAGGCAAAAGAGAAGAGAACTGTGGTGGCAGAGTGTACAGAAGGCAGACAAGGTCAGAGAGCTCTGAAGGAAATGAAACTCAATCCTACTGCACCATTAACTGGGGGAACAAGAAGGGTTATTCTGAAGCAGGTTTTTCATCTTTTTTTTTTTTAACTAAAGGCTATCTAAGAGATTGTTGCCAGCAGCAAGGCAGCAACATACACCTTGTTTTTGATAGAAGTTGACCAAACTTCTTCTCGATGAGATTGTGTATTTTTAATGTAGCACAAATAGTTAAAGGTCACAACAATCAGACTGCTCTGTTCCCCAGGAAACACAACTATTGACAAATAGATTATTGGCAACACAAAGAGGAATTTGTGGTTGTGTTTTTCTGTCGTGCCTTTAAGACTGCAACTGGTTTTTAAGGAGTTGGTGTGGAGTAACAGCATGGTTGTTGAATACTTGCACAGATAATGAGACGAACTACAGTAATGATTATGGGGTTATATCAGTGAGGTAAGCGTTTGCATTCCCTGACAGTTTGGGTCTTTGTGTTAGTAAGCACATTTTTTAGAAAAAACATTGGTTAAATACATGATAATGACACAAATTTAAAAAAAATAATGCTGTAGGTCATCAGGACTTATCTCAGTTAGTTAACAGCTAATTGGTTGTTAGCGTTTTCCTGAATTCACTAGGTGCTATTCTGAGATTAACATCTGAATGGACCATTAGAATATAAGTGATCTCCCTCAGGTTTGTGAATTTGGCTTGTTTATTCCACTGACTACGGTCGTAATGTAACCACATGGCCTCAGGTGAAAAGCAAAGTAAAGGCATGCCTGCAAGGTGGAGAATAATGACTAACCTTTAACTCGCCAGTGTGACTTCAACAGTCTAGTCTGTCTGCAGGAGCAATGCAGGCATTCACATTAGCTTTTCCATAGTGCTGAAGTTTGAGACTTTTTAAATCAAAAACTCAGGGATCATTTCCAGAATGAAAAAAGAGAGGGTGCAGTGGCAGTCAGTTGTTTGTCAAATGACTTGAAGACAATCAGCGAGCTTTTATGTGAACAGCTGATGTAGACAATGCCAAAGCCAAACACTCCTTTTCCCCTCTTGAACCAAGTGTTTGTTTTAAAATGTTGCATTGCTATGGCTGCCTTCGCAGAACTGTGAATCCCATACACTATGACAGGCTCTTTACTCTCAAAAATTTTCTTTTTTAGAATAAAAGACTTGCTCGTAGTGGAAGAGAATCTAAGCGAAAAAAGCTTGGGTACCCCTCCGACGCAATGGCATGGCTGTGTTTTGATATGGCAAGCATGGTCATTGACCGTGTGGTGTCAACATGAGTGCTTAAGCGAGTACTCTTAAAGTAGTAGAGTATGTTGTGACTGCATGAGATCAGGTGATCCACACTTTTGTGTGTGTGGGTCCTATTGCTCCATTCATGGCGTGATGATAGGGTTGATGAAGTTTCAAACAAGATCAGGTTGGATACCACTTGGATATTATTAATGTAACATCTTGAGATAGAACTAAATTTTAAACAAAGGAAAATTTTAAACAGCTCAAAGTAGCCAAAATAATTGTTGTTGCTTAAATTTTGATTTCTTGGTTGATCTCTTGATTGAGACTTCTTGAAATGATCAAGCATCGTAAACACTGCAATTCTTGCTACATCAGCTTGCTCATTAAAACATATTATTGAAGGTGTGTGGTTGTAGCTTCAGTTTGTCCTCCTATGTTTTGAGTTGCACCATGTGCAGGATATACCAATGCACGACATTCCCACACTGAAAAATTAATAAAACAAGCATACAATCTCACTGGAGGTGTTTTCATGACCCTCTGCATGGCTGCTGTTACATCAGCTGCTGAAAAGGCAGCAGAGCATTAATGGGCCAATAGAAGGCTGAGTGGGGGAGGGGTCAGATAGATCAATCACATGCACATAGCTTCTCTCATCTGTCCACACCTACAGATAAAGCCGTGCGGTTGGATTGCTCCTTCGTCATGGCCGTAAGTCCCTTTTATGTCACTCCCAGGGCAAAGACAATATCACCTTTGGGAAGAATGTCCAGTTGCCATAGCGTCCCACAACAATGCTGTCCACTTACAATACCCAAGCCCTTACCCAAGCCCTAACCTCTGACCCTGCTCTGTCCAGCCCAACGCATCATATTTCCACCCAGGGGCTGCTGCACAAATGACACAGAGAGAGACAGGCCCAGTGGCAGGTTAGACATTTTAGATTGTACTACCTGCTGGCTGGCTGGATAGTCAAAGCTCAGCTCTTTTCCTGAGACAAAATGGCGAAATACTGTGGGTTGTATTGATTTCTTCAATATTGATTTTCCTATTGTGTGCTATTGGGGGTTGTTTTTCTGTGGAGAGCAAGTGAGGAGCAGGAAACCACAGTCGGGTGTTTTTGCACTGGAGTCTTAGCACCATGAAATACTTGCTCATTTGTACAGATTTATAAATATTTGCACAGAATTTGCCAACTAATAGCAACAGTAGTGAGAATCCTCATTTGGATGAAAGAAATCAAGCTCTTTTGGCTGGATGTGTTTGAACTTAAGCCCCAGACCTTCCTGTGGTGTTTTGAAAGGCAAGATTTGCATGCCATATCATATTTACATTATATTTATATGCATTTTACCATTTGCAATACGTTTTTTTTCGCCCAAGCTTTATGTACTGGCTACTTCTGAGGCCTGCTGACCTTCTGCAAAGCATTGTGGGTTCTACAGAGATATGTGCTTATTTTCTAGTATATAAAAAAGATATCTATGAACTGAAGCTCAATCACAAATTATATTTCTTATCAATAACTGCTAAGCCACCCTGAAACCCCAATAAGAATCTCTGCTCTCTGTCCCATAAAGGGACTCCGATGCCATTATGTCCGGAGATTGGTTTATTGGCCATCCTTGGAAATGTGTAATACGAATAATGTTTTTATGGCACAAACATAAAAAAATGTTATCAGTAATTGCCCCGTTTGATGACTCCTGGTCTTCCTTCTCCAAGAGGGCGTGCGTTGTTAGGCTGAGGCGTAATTATGGAGCGAGAATGATAAGGCTCTGTTTGAGTGGCACACGGCCGGAGGGAGTGTTGCTGGCCCTGTGAGCATGTATCGATGTCAGGGTTTACCTCAGGGGTGAGGCAGCGAGGGCAGCGACTCAAAAGCTTCCTCCACGTGAGTACACGCACATGGCCACTCTGTTTACAAACACTATCCTGGCATTCCGCGGAGAGAGAGGCAAGTGAGATGTTACGTAACCACCCCAAAGCGAATAGCATCTCTTCCCGCCTCTCGCCAAGCCGCCTCTCCTACGCTTGGTCAATTTCCTCGAATGCTCTTTTTCGTCGTTCCGCTACTAAAAGTTAATAAGAAAAAAAAGAAATTAAGAGCTACAGCCACGTCTGCGCTCAACATTGGGGCGAGACTAAGAGCAGGCCTTTTCTTATGTTGATGCTACCTTGGTAGCGCATAGCTTCTGCTCAGGTGAAGGCCTTCCAAGTGCCAGGTTGGGAGATTTGGCTGGCTGTAAACATAGAAAAAAAGAGAAAAAACTATGCACACATGTGCACTATGAACATCTACTGATTTTAGAAGTAAAAAAGTAAAAATCATCTTTAGTGCATAAATGAAACTGAGGTAAAGCTCAAGCTCTCATATGTAGGTAAAATATTGGTGATTCCATATTGGAGTGAAAGATTCCTCCTTACCAGCCAAGATGTTGCTCATAGGCTGAACAATGTGTGTGGATGAAGCAGCAAACCTGCACACAGGCTGTCAGCATGCCTTAAAACTCTTGAAAAGTGGTCATACCCCATAGCATCTTAACCTTATAAGACCTTTGTGTCAAAACTTATTGCAGCCAGTCAGTTCCAGTTAAATCAAATCTATGACTATAAGTGGGCTTTGTCACTGCTCTAATCCTGAAAGGTTGATTGGAAAACTGTTAGCTTTAGGACCAAAATGACTGTCTTCAAAAAGCATCTTCTTTCCAGTTTGATCAGTTTAGATCAATGTCTATTGAGAAAATTACCATGGCTAACTTGGCCGTCTCATGATCTACAAAGCTCTGTCACGACAGATCTCAGTGGGGTCCATAGCGATTTAAACAACTGGCTGTGATGAGTGTTTGCCCACTTCTAAAATGGCTGTCAGATATAGACTCTTATGCTGCTAGGAGCTGTCATTGAAAAGGTTAGGCCCCATGGCCCCCTGTTGTCTACACAAGAAGCACAAAGACAGACAGCTGGCCCTGAATGTCATTTAGAAGCGTAACCCTACCAAAGGCTTTGAATGACATCACTTACTACTTCTGAAGGCTTCGAGTGGCTCATGCTCAATATTAGGTTTCCTGAGCGTGGCAGCTGGTGTCTTTATGAGATGGACTGCTCAATGACAACCAAGTCGATTTATGTCCATATATGTATTTATATCAGAGAAACATTGATATTTTAGGTCTAAATACAAAGACATTTCTAGATGGGTAATATGAAGTATTCAAGCACAGATTCAAGTACAGTGACTCTCAATGCTAGCTTCCCTACCGAAATAACCACCTTATAGATGTGGCAGGTTTCTGTGTAGTAAATCTCTAAGCTACATGACATACCATGACTGATGATCTCTGAAGCTCTGCCATATTTAAATGACATATTTTGTGTGTGAAGCAAATCCTAAGTAAAACACAAACCATTCTTAAGAACTCATTAAATATTATTTATAACCTCTGCACTACCCTATGGAATGCTGAGGTGCTAGAAACATGGTAAAAGGTTTATAAATCTTTACACTGAATGAATTCAAAATATCTCTCACACAGAAGGATTTGTGATTTCCATTCAATAAGAAAGTCACGTGCCTCCCACTCAGCAGAGGGAAACAGGGGAGCTTAGCAACAGTGGCTTAGATCAGGCTGCTTAGAAACCAACAAGGGAAGGAGTATCACTACATTCCCTCTCCAGATGACAAAAGAGCATATATCAAATATTTCCAATGCAAAGTTATTCTGGGCACAACCACAGCATTTTTTTGGATTCACGTTCCAATGAATAAATAAAGAGAACCAGATGACCAAAAATGTTTTTTGGGACACTGACACTTAAACATGTAAAT
>JAUZTA010000024.1:1556154-1568928 GCA_034780835.1 Ctenochaetus striatus
GGATGATTTTTGACTTAGATGCCTTCTATTTATATCGTACTAAAATAAATTCTGCTCAAACAGATCCTTGCTGAAATAAGACCAGATCCTCATATCAGTAAGGATCCTTGCTGACCGGATTACTTGCATTCTGTGTCCAGTTGTCCGACACTAAACTTACTGATCTTGTCACCTGTAAAAAAATCTCTGCTTGTAATAAATGAAATATTTTACCTCAAAGTGTCTCGCAGGACATTTGACTTGGCAATAAGAGTTGAAAAGGTATGTTAATAGAAATTGTAAGAGGACATGTGCCAGACAAACTTTGAAACCCTTTCACACAAAGTTTCCTTGAGACAGATTTCTACATCTCTACAATAAAACACTAATAGTCTACAAGCATGCCAATGGATCTGTGAGGTGTTGCTCAGGCACAGTGTCAGCATGCTAACATTCTGACATTAAACAACATGTTATGTTCACTGTCCCAGTTTATCAAACTAAGAAATACTCATTTGCGTTAAATACAAAATATAGCTGAAGCTGATGGTAATGCCATTAGTTTTGTAGGTATTTGATTTAGTTTATTCTGGGCAGATAAAGAGTTTGACCTCACTGACACGCTGGTAAAAAAGTCAGAAAAGTTAGACAAAGGTTATTAGAATTTATCCTTAAGGGATTAATTCTTTTCAATCTGTCCCAACACATTTTTTTTCTCACAACCGCTTACACTGACCTCAGGGGGCACCAGAAGAAAAATGATTGAAGTCATTCGGTTTTATTGTCTGAGAGCCATTATTGTTTACTCACGGCGTTGTGGTCTTGGACTTAAAAAATGAAAATGAAATGAAAAATCAGGGGGATGCCAAGATTAGTTGGTTTTATCTTTTGAGGGCAGTGAATGTTTGTTTAAAATTTTGTTTCAGTTCCTGCAATACTCGTTAAAATATTTCTGCTTGGACCAAAGTGTTGGACCAGCTGACTGACAGCCAAACATTGCCGTCCCTAGAGCCATACCGTTAGCTAAAAGTTGCGTGTGTATAAGTGTGTGTAGGTTTTCTGTTTGCCTTCAAGGAGAATTGTTTTTTCACAAGTTTTGCACGTCGAGCTGTCAGAGCATGTGCGATTAAAGTTAAATTGCCTGTTATTAAAACTAGAGATCAGAGAGGGTTTTTTTTTTTTTTGGAGAGCATGTGTTAAAACAAACACGGAGATGTGATGTGATTTGTGTTATTGAACATTAGCGGGGATGTCGGAGTGAACAGTGTGCTGGCGTTTGGTTAACACCTCGATCCCTTGGGCTTACAGCTCCAGTCAGCATGCTGTGACTCCCAAATCACTCCTCTCGTTCTCAATTAATTGAACTCATTAGAGCCTTTAAATTGGAGATTTAAAGATAGGCAGTAAACATGGGACCGAGCACAACAGTCAACCAGCTTTGTTACTCCCAATTAGAGGGATAATTGGCACTTTATTTCTTCAATTCAAGTTCAAACACATCCCGACTCCCTGGAGGAGTACCACAGAGTTTCACTGTTTGCAGTGGTGTTTGAGTTGTGCCCATTTAAATGCAGAGCCACTGGCTGCCTCCATGATGAGCCACTTGCAAATGTCATTCCATGAATATTCATTTGTCTCCTTAGTTTTGTGGGGGGGGGGTTTCAATAATCTTTGGTGAGGCATTGCAATGTGGATATGGAGCAGGGAGACAATTTGTCTTACCCTCCACCAGCTTTCAGTGGGTTTTGGATTACAGAGCCTCTTTCGCCTTTTTCGCTAGACTCATAATTAATTACTGATCAGTGCTTTCAGCCCTGAGCAGAATCTAAAGTTAAATCTTTTTTTTCCACAGGCGTTTCCTTTGGAGCGCATTGTAGTTAGGTTTAACACAGATTTGTCATGGTTGCTTTGTGGAGATGACATCTGAAAGCAACAACAGATTGATCGTAATAACTTTTCTGTTATCCTTCAGCTGTTGACACTTTTTGACTTTTGCCTTTATAAAGATATGACAAGCGCTTTTGGGTTCAAAAGCAGTTTTCTTCCTGTTCCTTCAAGAGATTCATAGCCTTAGTGAATAAAAATGAAATATAGAACCTCTTTGACAACATATTTTCTGCTGGAATATTCCTGCAACATATTTCAGATACTTTATTGTCTCAAAGGGCTCCTCAAAAGTTCAGTGTTTCAACAGCCGTAGATTTTCCCATTACTTTTGATTTTGCATCTTGTTAGCATTTAACAAGTTTATAATTGCTTCACTGTTGTTGTTTTTTCTTAGGAACAAGAGATAATGTAGCACAGGTAACATCTTCACTGCGTGGTTCTTTTTAAAAGACATTTTCATGCTGTGACTTGGTGTAATGATACGCTAAGTGAACAAGGTCTGACTGAAAACAAACTGCACACTTATCCTTGTTTCTTATTATACAGTATGTAATCTGAGGACAAAAAAAAAGATTTTACTGTAGTTTTACAAGTTACTCTTAGATTTCTGTGTAAATTCCAAGTGATATAGTCTGTTACGGATTATGAAAAAAAGAATGAGCCTTCATTTACCCCCCGACTCTTAAATAAATAAATTAAACTCAGAAGTAAAGCAAATTGTCAGAGCAAGTATTTTGACTTAATAAAAGTGAAAACTTGGTTGTTGCACAAGTTGTTTAAAGTCAAGATTTTGGATACTTGTGTGGTAAAAATATGTCTAGTTGCACAAAGGTGTGCACAAAGGGTATTTGTAAGAAATAAAAACCGTGGTGTCGGATCACAGTAACATCTTGTATACTTGCTGCTATGTTATCATGAATTTAAGACAGAATCAGAGACATTTCCAGCTCTGGTTCCAGTGGGGGAAAAAAATGTTGTACACACTGGCATTCAGCTGCATTACACATTGTGATTTGATAACAAGAAGCAGCAGGCAAAGACAATAAAAAGATGGAAGTGGAGGTGAACGGATGCAGATGAGGCTCTCGTGTGAAGCAGAGGGTACAGTGGAAAACAAATGAAAGTTAAATCCTGATTTGATGAATAAAATGTTCCACTGCGGTCAAGAAGCAATTCATTTACCCGGATTGGCAAACTCCAAATTTGAATCAGAAACATTATCTTTCTCTGGAAAGTTGCAAAGTATGCTGTTACTTTAATTTGCACAATTTGTGGCTTGGCATGTCATGTAATACGTGTTCACAGATTGTTTTTGATGACAGGAGATACTTCAAGGAGCAAATCAGAGTTTTTTTTTTTATTTTTTATTTTTTTCTGTGCTGTTTGTTTTCTTTTCATCTCTCTTTCTGTTTGTTTTTCTTTTTCTCTGTCCTTTTCTTCTCAGTCCTCATAGTTTATTACTTTATTCTATCTTTTTTTTTTTTTACATCCTTCATCTTTGCCTGTGTACTTGTTACATTTTTAACCTCCACAAAAATCAGGCTAGTAGCATTGCCTTGACACCAAGTGCACGTTTTTTTTTACTTATTTACACAAACTCCTGACAGCAGAATTGGAGTGTTTTGCTGTTCCCATCACTATGTGCTTTTGTTATTGTTCCTACCTTTCCTTTAAAAAAAGGGTCTCACTGGAATTAGTCCTTCTCTCAGCTTTGGCTCAGGGCTTATTAAGTTCAGTATCAGCTGAATGTAATAAATGATGAGTCACATTTGGTTTCAGTGTTTACTCTGAGATGAGCTCCTGTTGTAGAGAGACCTCCCATCATGCCCACATCTAATGTGGCTCCGAAGAAGATCTTGTTTGGACTCTGGCATGTGTTGTCTGTTTCCTGCTTTGTCTTGTTAGAGGAGTTTACTTTTTTTTTTTCTTACACCTGCATGGTGTTGGCTTACACTTCTATGGGGGTGAGCTGTCATTTTATGTGTGCGTGAGTTAGTGATTGTTTTGTCTGTTTCTGCGTCTGCAGAGCATTTAGCAATAAACATACATCACATAAGTAGCAGGGGCCTCTGTAGCTCTGTGTTTTTACAACCAGACAGCTACAATGACTTTTGGATAAACAATTGTCCGCATGCAGCTGTTAAAATGTAGACACTTGCTTGTTTCCCAGAGTTACTAGCTCACAGATACTTTTATTTCTGTCATATAAATTAAGTTAATAT
Organism: Ctenochaetus striatus; assembly: GCA_034780835.1. Taxonomy (NCBI): domain Eukaryota; kingdom Metazoa; phylum Chordata; class Actinopteri; order Acanthuriformes; family Acanthuridae; genus Ctenochaetus; species Ctenochaetus striatus. The sequence goes on from JAUZTA010000024.1 coordinate 1,560,243, forward strand.
GGTTTATATTTTGTAAGAAGTGGTTAAAAAGAAAGTTTTAGAGGGCTGGCAAATTGGAGAGTAACAATAGCTTTTGTATTTATTATTTATTTACTTTTTTGGTATGCACATGGCTCAGCAAGACAGAGTTATGATTCATCTAAATCCTGTTCTAATTATCCAAAGGGCACATGTAGTGTTTGTGGCCAATCTGCATTCCCTTGATTCTCGTCCTACTTTCCTAAATAAGAAAGTCTGTTCGCTGCCAAGACATTTGCAGACATAACAAGGAAATAGATGCATGTTAAGACAATGTAAGTGTATATTTTCGAACCGTAATAAAATGTGTATCGCCCATAACACTGAAATCAGTCTCAAAAAGAGTTGTTGCTTTCTTCTCAGACACCAGGAGTCTCTGTCTGCAGTGATGATAAAAACTTGAGGGAAGGGAGGAAGAACCCCTTTCTTAATAGAGGAGCTCTGGCTTTGAGAACTCAATATTTCTTTTAGAAAACCAAAGCAGAGCAGGAACTGGGGTCCAGCCAGCTCTTATTTATTCTTAAATTAGCACCGTAAGGCTAAGACTAAAAGGCATACTGGCTGGAACACTTTACTAAGGGGGCAGGCCAAAAGACATTGACACGGCCCTCCACAGATCCAGCGTTGTGCCACTTACTCTCTGACTTTGACAGCTCTGGCAGAGTACAGAGAGCAAAGCATGAAGGGGGAGAATGTGCACTGAATAAAAACAAACTACTTAGTTTGAAAGCGCAATCGTTGGGAAAGGTTTTCGTCAGACATAACAGGAAGAACAGCTGGGTTTTTACATTTTGTAGTCTACTTTCTGAAAGAATTTATTTGATTCATACTGTCATTAACAGCATCTTTATGGACAAAAAAAACCCTGCCGTAGTGCTGAAGAAAAAGGGTAGACTGAAAGAGTTTATTAATATTTTGCCTCTTTTTATGACATTTATACAATCCTTAGAAAGAAAGCATGATGATGCCCATTCTGTTGTGCACACTCATCTGGTATATATAGTGTGGTGAACCATATAATCTTCAATCAGTAATTCACCATCACTGATTATTGCATCTAAGTCATTGGTGTCACAGTTCTGTTTTTGCTGATGTTTAAAGTAGATGTGACTTGCTTTGTTCGTCTGTTGCCCTGCTACTTACTCAACATTTCAACCCTGAAATTTACAACTAACAATCTATAAAATGACAGAAAATGATGAAAAGTTTCTTATTAAATGAAAAGTCCTCAATGCCAGAAGTGAACCAAAATGGGCTGTCGCTCTTTATGTTTTCTCCTTAGAGCCCAAATGTAACTCTCCATGTCCGTGTGATGGCAAGGGTCCATGAGAATGTCTGGATGCACACACTGTTTTCAAGATTTATGGCCGTGCAGACTGTATGCCTGCACTGTAGGCGCCAACACCCATGTGAACACCAATGCAGGATAAACAGATCTTGTGCGTGTAGGTTTTGGAGTATTTTCAGTACTTAGGAGTGTAATGACAGCAGTTTTTGAGGTGATACAGTATATCTTGCTTAGGTTGTTTTTTCTGTACAGGAATTTGAAATAAGGGAGTACCTACAGTAGCCTGTGTCTAGGGTTGTCATTTGAAAATAAACAAATCTATAGTGATTCTGCTGCCCGGGGTCCATAGCATGGGAATGAGGTACCCTGTTCTTTCTACGCTTGTAAGTTTTGAAGAGGATGACATGACTTTCTCAGTCTTTCTCAAATCTGAGGCTTCTGACACATTAAACAGATATCAAAGAACTAGTAGCAAGAAAGCTGACTGCTTTTCCCCACATCGCCTGTTTTTTGCTCCTGGGTAGGAAATAACTCCTCAGATAAGTAGATGGAGATATTCTGCGTTTGTTATTAACAAAGAAAACAGAGGAACTAGAAATGCAAACATGAAAACTGTTGTTATACTAAAGCACAGTTGAAGCACTGTCTCCCACTAAGTGTATGTTTTGGTTATATAGCTGCTTCTAACCAAGAATATGTCTGATGAATAGTCACCAATGACAATGACGTTTTCAGCCCTTGGTCTCTTAGTTTTGGGATAACAAAGGAAGAGGCTGAGGTGAAACCACTCTTGGGAGAAATTGTGAATAACTGGGCAAAAAGCTTAAGTGGCTCCCCTGAATGTATGTTGAGAGGCGATTTTAAATGAAACTTGTGACTGAAAAATCTTTGCTTGGCTCTTCCTGCTTAGCTTCAAATGTTGAAGGAACTAAGAAATCCAGTAATCCAGAGGCAAAAGTAAAGGAACTGTGTTTCTGTAGGGGAACAACAAGTCAGAGTTTTCTCTCAACAACAGGCTCATATTCAACATGCTGAATCTGCCAGAAGCTTCTGACAAGGTCCAACCAAAGCCAACAGAACACACCGCAAAAACCAGAGCAAGAGACGCTCACCTACAACCTCCACACAGACTGACAGCCAACCAGCAGCTTGGCGCTTAAGGGCTCTAAGGTGTTTTGCAGCCAACCTTGTATTTTGTTTGCCACAGATAGAAAAACTGTACTTTTCTTATTTCGCAGGTGGATACAATAACGTTTTAAACCCTTGTCAAGTCCGCAAACTAGGCAAAATGTTATGTTTTCCTTGTGGACGTGGTTTACCAATGTGTCAGCTTGTGGGCGGCCTCAGGTCGTTTGTTTCTTACTTGAGCCGAGCCGTGGATGTGCTGCTCAGGCTCAGTGCAGCCCAGTCATTCGAATCCTCTCCAGAACAACCACAACAGCTTTTTCTGAGCCCATGGCCAATGCAGCTTCTCTGACAGGACAGATCAATTCTACACTCCATAAGTTTTAAAGCAGAGGAGTAAAGATTTTGTTTTGCCACATCTACTACAAACAGTGCAATGAGCAGCACGTAGAAGAAAGACTCTAAGCCAACATTAAAAAGGAAATTGTAGCCAAAGGAGAAAGATAGATTCGGTTGCTTCTTCTCTTCTGTTTGCCAATATAAACTTTTCATTATGTTATTACCTTCATTAGTTATAGTAGAAAACATTTATAATGATCAGCAGCAACATAAAAACCACTGATGGATGAAATAAACAACAAAGATTATATTGTAACGCAGGAATGTTCTGCTGGCAAACCCCCCGGATGCCACTTTGCCATGCTCTCTCCCCCAACACCGTTGCAGACCAAGTCTCCCTATAGGAGCAGCACTCCCGATGGGGCCTCTTTCAGAAAGACAATATGCCCTGCCACAATGCAAAAAAAAAAAAAAAAGTTTAGGCATGAATTTAGGGACATGAGAAAGACTTCAGGGTACTGACTCGGCCTCCAAATTCCCTAGATCTCAATCCGATTGTGCATCTGTTGGATGTGCTGGAACAAGTCCGATCCATGAAGGCCCCGCCCCACAACTCACAGGACTTAAAGGATCTGCTGCTGATGACTTGGTGCCAAACACTGCAGGACACTTACAGAGGTCCTATGGCCATGTCTCAACCAGTCAGAGCTGTTTTTGGTAGCATGAAAGAGGACTTATTATAATCTAAGACAAGCAGTTTTAAAGTTATAGCTGATTGGTGTATATGTATAAAATAATAGTATCCTTCCTTTAAACCAAATACTCTTTGATGAGAGAAGAAACTCTGTTGCCACGATAAATAGAAGGAATGGAGAGCATTTCTGTTTTTCATTCTTTCATTCTAACCTTCATCTTAGCCTAAAGCATTTTGGTTTGCTTTATTTGCAACAACATTGAGAAAGGTAAACAACCAGTTAAACAAAAGTTTAGGGCTCAAGGGTAACACTTCATTTTATAGGTCTGTATTGTCCTAATTTATACAACTACAAGGTTCATGGAAAAAGTTCTGTGACTTCACTTGTTGTTTCTAAGCAGTTTTGATGAAAGACCAGAAAGAAGGACAGAAAATATTTACCTGATAACTGATTAAGTGCACTACTTGTACCTTGCGCACCCCCCTTAACTAAGTGTCAAATTATAACACTCATTCTGGAAATTTTATGAAATTTAATCTTAATCCCTTTCAAGGAAATAATACAGTTTAAAGGGCCTGAAATATTAAATGTTTTTACAATTTAAGGAACTGCAGGGATGATAAATCAGTTACTGAAATCAACATTAATAAATGTTCTTTCAGTCAACTAATCGACTTACTGATAAATCACTTCAGGCATACCAACGAAAAGTTCAGATTTTTATCCAAACAGTTGCTGTATAAGTACTGAGCGTGGGTGGACATGCTGCTTTGTACCTGTGTAACAGGAAAGTCAGTGTATGCATTTGGATGAGCAAAACTGACATCTCATTTTGGTTGTTTGCCCATTTAGAAACAAAACGGTGTAGACAAATGAGGTATGCGCTGTGACCTGTAAGAGGGACCATGGGAGTTCAGTAATTATGCAGACCTCTCGCCTACAGCTACGTCTGATCGTGTTTTGACAGACATACCAAAGCCGTTGAAGGATGCACAGTGAGACGTTTTTTCCCTCTTGTGTTTGTCTTCATTAACTTTTGCTTTTCTTGTCATCGTGGTCTTAAGCTAATACATTGAAAAAATCTCAGTGACTTCTGCTCTGAAAGAAACTTTTTTTTTCCACTGACAACTTGAGAACAATTGGAGCTTTCAGTACTCTGAAAGTGTTTTTGCTCTAAGCCGACTAAACAAGATTATATTTAGTCACTGCTCAGTGTTGGCTGTGTTGCCTCAAACCTGTTTAAATACCTCACAGCACAGTTATAGTGTTGCAGATTTTGGGATTGTTCAGAATATCTCCACTGCCACAAAAGAACTGTGCATTTAGATGTTATCCATCAGCGTTAACACTCTGCAAAGATGTGCCAAAGTTCATTTCCTCATGCTTTTATCCATGTATGTGTCCATAATGAAGAGCATATGGTCAAATGCAAGCTTCTCTGCCCTGGCGCATACGCTTCAATGTGCCAACCAGCCATTTCAGATTTTAAATTATGTAGAAGATTGCCTGCATTAGTCAGTGCCAAAGCAAAACTAAAGCCCTGCCAGCTAGATCCTGTGGCCATTCATGAAAACAGAGGTTACTGCCAGAAAATGGTCACTAAAAAATATGTTGAAGGTGCCTTCATCTGTATGGAAATGTGATAAAATAATTTTGGGTCCATTTGCAAGCACATGATTTTATATTATGCAAAAGGAATTCAGTACTGAAGAGTTAACTTCATTTGATTGAAAACTTCTTTTTTTATATGCTGATTTGTGCTCAAGTGCACACATGAACAAACTAAAGTGAAATGATGAACCACCTTTAACCTTTATTTTGCTTGATAATGCTGTCTGATCGGGTTACTTACTGTTGTTCTGAAGCTATTCCAAGAGTGAGTTTCTGCCTCAGTCTTTCATACATGGACGGTAGCAAGCATGTAATTAGCTGTGTAATTTTAGTTTTGATTAGCTGTTTGCAAATGTTTCAGATGCACGAAGCGTCTATAATGTTTTAATTTGTAGTAAGGGTGCTGACTCCACTGGGTTTAAAGAGTTCACTAATTATAATCATCCAAAAGATTCAATGAAGTAGATACAGAACATGTTATACACTGTAAAAACGTCTTTGTTTTAAATTTCAGGTTATTATCCCCATTGTTCTCAGCCATTTCAGAAATATGTCCTGAGAGCTTGTAGCCTCCTCTTTGTAAGCATTTAGCAGAATCTTTGTAATCCATTTTACCTTTGTTGCTGAGCTCTTGGCAGCTTGTTTATTATAGAGAAAGGAGTACTCTCTATTTGGCTTGGTCAGTTTACTCGTGCAGAACACTGGTGTGCACTTTGCAGCATGTAGAGGAACAGTAGTTTGCACTCATCCATTCACATAAAGGAAACATAGCATGCTGTCTCACCAGGCAGTTAACAGGAGTCACGGTGAGATTAGCCAGCCCCACAGTGTTCACAGGCACACCGGTTACAGTTTATTGTTTTCAAGAATTTAATATTGATTTAGCAGTTATAAATTGCTTGGCTGCTGCAGGACCTACTGTAGGTGTCAACAGGTTAACGTTTAAAAGTTTGTTTGCTTCGGTTTGTAACCTCTCCAGTCAGTGACAGTAACAGCTCCACCACCACCCATGCAGACATACTGCATTGTTTTGAGCAGCTGCCAGAACGATAACACATTGTAGTTAATATTATTCCTCAAATGGACTAAGGACAGCAAACCTTATTCTTTTCTGTACTGCTTTATTCATGACTACTCGAGCAGGATGCAAGAATTCGAACATAATATGATAAGAGGAGCTGCAGAATAAGGTTGAGAGGATAATGATCCAACCACACCTTCCTGTTTTCCTGTTTACTTCACCGAGCACTTATACATATGGAGTAATATTCCTGCTGTGCTAATTTGAACAAGCATATGCAGAGTAATTGAATACAACCTGGTTGTGCACGACACAAAATGTGCTCAGGCTGTGTCATCCCATTTGCTCTGAAACTGAATGCAAACTGCTTAATTCAGATGCAAAATGTACATGTCTTCCTTTCCATAAATGAACCTTTTCAAAGACTCTCCTTGATTTATTGACCTGTGCTTTTGGTTATTTGTTTTCATAAAACTGGCTGCAAGGTGTGAAAAAATATGAGCTCATAAAAAAATCATTAAAGTTGCCTCCTACTGAGGGAGCATTAAAATCAGCACATCAAAGGGTAAAACAGTGCTTATTTATTTTACAAACTACAAATAAAGCAAATATTCTGAAATAAAATTGATCATAATCATACATGAACAGGTTCACCTGACAGATTTCTGTCTGTATACTGTGCAAAAATTCAAAGCAGAATCAAGATGATTTTAAGATCACACACAAAACAACACCTGTTTTTGGATAAGGAAAAATCGTACTATATGAAACACTGAACCAAACAAAATGACTGGATAAAACATACGCAGTATCCTTTTAAATCTATTCTTAAATACAGACACACTCATTTTAATTATAAATTACAAGCATTAAAAAAATAGAGTAAGACAGCCATTTTTATGCTTTTCAATCAAAATCTTTCACACTTTGGAAGCAGTCTCTTTCAATACCATGCATAGAGTTAGTGTTTGGTTCTCCATCTTCTGACACAACACCACTTTCTTCAGCGGCTGACAAACGACTGTCGGGGACATTTCTATGCGAAATGTGTATTGAGACGCAAGGAATTTTATTTCCTCTTTGATAGAAAAAACACCTAACGTGATCCAATAAATAACTCCTGTTGCTCACTGGATGCTTTGGGGATGAGTTACTCTGGTGTACACACTTTAGATGGAGACATGGACATTTTGTAGCCTAGCATTAAAGCTGCACATAATCAAGTTTTTTACAAGACTCTGCAACACTAGACCTTGAACCTTCACTGTTCAAATGGGCCATCTACTGAATTGAATACATAAAACAATGTCCTCAAACATTACTCAAGTCACACTCTTTCATATAGAATTAAGGGATTATGCCTGACAAGGTGAATATCTCATTTATTTGCTTATTCCATGGTCACTCTCAAAAAGAAAAAAAAATTAAGTCCAGTAATTCAGATTTTCATGCATTTTTCAATCAAAATCTAAAGTTTTTAACAAGCTGTAACTCGGTTTATCTGGCACTAAAGGGTTTGACTAATGCCTGAAACAGTCATTGCCATTTCATAAAGGTCTAATGGTGTTAACTTCTCCAGTAAATAGTATGAACCATAGATATGACTTAGCAACTGAAGACACTTCTATTACCTCAGTTCATTTAACAGTTTCATTAAACAGTCTGGTTCATCCATAAGCCAGAAAGCTAATGTTACGCTAGTGAGATTCAATGCAAATAACATTGCGTGCAGTAGAAAACACTTAATATCATTTGACAGTTTTTAAACAACAGGACTAGCTAGCTATGGACCATGTTATTGTACCCACACAACATTCATTTTCACAAACAAATAACAGGCCATGTGAACTGTTGGTCTTAACCTGAAGTGGCAAGTTGAATAGTAACAGAGTTATGTGATGATCACTTATGTAATACAAAATATCAGTAAGTTCAGAGGTGCAGTGTACTTCTTACTGCTTGCCTATGAGAAGGATGAGACGTTGAAGGACTGAAATTAGATATATTTTTATATTTATTCAAATTATTTCTCATAAAAAAATAAGTCAACTGGATACAGATAGAGGCTGAGCCAGCATATTAATTCAGAACAGTGAGGAGACTGTTTGGCTGGAACTACTTAGGTGTCCTCTATCAGAAATGAAAGGACACCCTGCAGCCAATCAAATTAAAGTGTTCACCCACACCAGTAACTTGTATTGGCAATATTTTTTTAAAGAAACATTAAATTCAATAGGTGCAATTCAAAGTATTAGAGTCATAAATTTTAAAAACATAATCTTAACTTGAATCTCAGACCAGCCGCCCTTATGTTTGCTCTTTAAACCAGCATGTCCTCTAAGAAATGTCGGATCCTGTGGAGCCCAAACAGAGGCCCCGTGTGCCACAGCGTGTTTACATTCTAATCTGTGTGATGGACCTGCCTGATAAGGCCTTGGGCAGTTCTGCAGCATCAGGGGAAAGAGACGGAGATCACGGCTCTTTGCCAGCAGCAGGAGCAGCAGCTGCAGGTTGCTTTTAGCAGTAGAGGGCACACGGGCTAATGAATCCTCAGTCTCTCTCAGTGACGCAGACATGGCATGTTTTCTT
>JAUZTA010000024.1:1666020-1688220 GCA_034780835.1 Ctenochaetus striatus
AAAGTTTTCGTTTCTTGTGTGCAGCGCAGCAACATTTAGAAATGCCCATTGATCTGATGCAACTTTCTTTTGTGCTATTGGAGTAAGCATCTTAAAAGCTTAACTTGGATGTTGATGACATGAGGGATGGGACTGACAGTGCATGTGACCAGGGATGCACAACTAGTTATGTTACAGTGATGCAACTAAGTCAGTTAGTGAGATGTAGCTCAGGCAAAAGGGTGTGGTGTGTTTGGGACCTTATCTACTCCCTGCAGAACTGTGTGTGTGTGTGTGTGAGTGTGTGTGAGTATGGGAGTTGAGTGTGTTTCATTCGGGGAGTGGCCAGCTGTTCTCTAAAGATCCTTACGGTAACTCTTCACCCTTTCTCCAATTACTGAGCCGTATTGCTTGCTAACTTCCTGTTAGTGGTTCTGACGCTGCTGTCTGCATGTGAGCTCTTCCTACTAATGCTGGATTTTCTATAGCTTTGCACTTTCACGGGTCAATGCTCCAAGGAATACAGCATCCTTAATGAGAGGGTAGGTTTTCATCTTAATGCTACAACTCGAAAATATAAAGATAAATATAAAATCCAGACTTAATGTGCAGTCTTATATGCTGTTTATTGTTGTGCTTTCCAACAAGAAAATCTGTTTTAACTGGGGGAAAAAATATTCGCCTTGACTTGATTTTTCCATAAGGGAGCATGTTGATTGAACTGGCGATTGTCATATAATGTCTGATAATATTTGCTGGATTACTTCATGAGTTTTTAACTGCACTTCAGGTTGTCGTGCTTCATCTTTGGCTTTCAGAAACTCTCTAAGCCTTGGCTCAGGAAGATTAAAAAAGATTCTGCCCATTGCACTTTTACCATTTGCATTTACTTACACTTTCCAGGATGAGCTACGATAGTGATGACTTTTCATCCTCACAGGATTATGGCTGCCACTTTAGGGACATATGGCACAATTATAATCGCTGTACTCTAAAATCTTAATTTCATACACTTGCTTTTTATAATGCGTTGATCTGACTTTTTTTCTGTCTTTAATCCTTGAATCATATCTGTCCCATCACCTTATTTTTTCACATGGGTGTTTCATGTTGAGTATGAACAGACAGTAATGATTTTAAGCTTTTTAAAAAAAAACAAAAAAAACAAGTGTGTCTTTGAATATAAGTCAAAAAAAGAAACTTGTTTTTAATCCATGATGGTAGCAACCCCGGGGAAATATCAGTCCTAGAGAAGAGACAGCTTGTTACATGACCCGTCATAAAACTGCAACTGTTCATTTTAACCCTTTATTCAGAGCAGATCCCCCTTTCCTCCAGTTTATGTCAAAGTAGTGGCTACCTAGCCAAGCGGCAGAATTGAGTGGCTGTCCAGCTGTAGCCTTTAAAGTGGCGGAAGTGATATAGACTTATCTAGCTAAGAAATGGGAGCTAAAAAGTTAATTTTAGAAAATGGCTTTTACAGCCTTTGCTGTGTATATTTAGACATCTTATTCGAATGTTAACTCTTATTTGTTTACAATGGCGATTCTCTAAAAGTTGCTGTTTAGGCAGCGTTTATAATACTGACACACTTTCTTTGCAGTTCTCTCCATCCAACCCTGGTTGTAAGACACCCACTGCAAAACCTAAAAAGATGAGCAAGTCCCCCACCCCCAAAGGCACCCCAGTGCAGCGAAGCCCCAGTGATGGGGTCCCTGAGGGCCTGCAGTCTCCTCAGCATTCCACACCTGGCTCCGGACCCCACCAGAAGAAACGCATCTCAAGCCTCCTCCAGAGTCCGGTCAGATGGCTTTTTCATTTAAATAATTCATTGTCTCTTTATTCATCTCCTCTCCTCTAGAGCCCGTTATCTCCTCACATTTGGATAAATCTGTCCTCAGTTGACATTTTGACAGCTTCTCCTCTAGTCAGTGCTGGAGTTAATTTTCAGTGCATAAGTAGGTGTATTTTTTGCAAAAGGGGGGGCAACAGTGGGGCTCTATGATACCAGTAAAGTGTGTGTGGGAAGTGGGGATAGTGAATATGAAGTGAAAGTGCCAGTGGAGAGGGGCTGAATCATTACATAGGTTTACTCAATCCTTCTCTCCTATAGCGTCTGAGTGTTTGTTAGTCAGTGTGTGTGTGTGTGTGTTCAAAACCCCCCTGATTTCTTATGCGATTAAAGCATCTTTTAGTGTTTTTCTTTGTAGGAAAATAAGAAAAAGTCCAGGAGTCACCAAAAATTGTAATGTGAGGTCTGCGCCTATATGTATGTGTGTTAATGTCTAATTATCTGTGTGTGTGTGCGCAGTCGTTCAGGGAGGAGCTGGATGTGCTGATCCAGGAACAGATGAAGAAGGGCGGCAGCTCATCCAACTTATGGGCATTGAGGCAGCTGGCTGATTTCATGGCCTCTCATGGCTCCCCAGCCGCCCTGCCTGTCTCCCCTTCTAGTATGTGCACAACACTTTTAATGAAACCTCAAACCTTCTGCATTTAGCATCTATTCAGTCAGTCATTAATCCATTCAATTATTCATTTATTCATTCATTCATTATACTATTATATATAATATTATATAATATTACTGTAAGCCTGGTGCTCTATGATTAGTCCCAGAGTTTAAATACTTCCTAAGCAATGTCATTTTTAGCAACACAGTTCTATTGTTAGCTTGGGTGCTCAGACTGAGTGCAAAGTGAATTTTCACCTCACATTATTTGCACATTGGATTGTTTTTTCAGTCCAAGATTTAGGACAATCTACTGGCAGAATATGGAGACTTAATGTAATATTTATAAGTATGTTTTTATTAGTGTATGATCACCTGAAATATGAACCTCTGCATTTTCATCACTATAGAATGAGCCTTTTAGATCTGCAGAGGGAGTTGGTCTTTTTTCACTGAGTCACCATGTTTCTACAGAAGCCCAAATACAACAAAGCAAACACTGTCTCTGCAGAGGGCCTTTTATGTTTTAAGCAACTTTGGAGAAGCTGCATGTTCTTCTGTAAACTAGAGAGGAGAAAGTGAGCTTAGGAGTGTTCATGCTGGCAGTGTGCAACCTCACAGCTAGATGCCAATAAAACCTACACACACTCACTTCAACATTCTCTCATTAGCCTGGGTCTTCCATTGTTAACCTCTGATCAATCATAAGCACTCAACTTGTGTTTTGTTCGACCAGATGGTGATCAAATAATAACTAGAAATGTAATCGACTTCCACCTTCCTCCTCCTCGTAGCCAGTGTGACCTGTGATGTCTGATATTTGCTTGGAACAGGTGTAACTATAAATTACATCATGTGGCTGCGTTCAGCTTCCATAGCTCAACCGAGTGTTGTGTGTGCTTGTGTGTTCACTGGGAAACTAATGGCCGGCCAAAAGCAGCGGATGTCAGGGAAAAGTAGTGAATCACTCACAAGAAGCATTATGGAATTGCCGGCTGAAAAAGATGGACGGATAGTGACTAAGTTCAAATAAATTAAATAAACCAAATGTAATTGCAAATAGACATCATTTCAGCGTATTTTTGTTCTTCACCCTTAGGCAGCTCTGACTTTGATGCACTTAAGTTGTGATCCTTAAAAATGTATTACTGTGTCATGTTGAGGATGTTTTAGGGTCACTAAAGGTCACTTATTTCCTCATGCTCATTATAACAGTCAAGATTACGTTGCACGGACTAGTCTGTGAAAGCCTTTATGAAATGCCTGTATGTTGAACAGTCTACACTGTTACTCACAGCCCTGTTTCTGTCTGTAGACCCTCATCTTCACTGCTCTCTCTCAGTCTTTGTCTGATTTTCTCTCTCCCCTCCACAGACATGATGATGGTGACGCCCATCAACGACCTGCACGGCTGGGAGCCTGGCAGCATGGTGAAGGGTGAGAGGCTGATGCGCTGCAAGATGGCCAGTGTCCATCGTCTGTTCGACTTGTTCGGCTGGGCCCAGATCAGCCGCACCTGTCTCACTGTTAGTTCCACTGCTTCCTCACATTTCATCACTTGCTTTATCCTTGCTTTTTCTTATTTGTCAAGCAGAATACACACTTAATGAACAGGTTTCGCACCTGGACTAAACTCGGTGAAAATTTATTTCTACCTTCTGTGTGTCTTAACTAACATGTGTGTTCTTCCTCTCCGACAGCTGCGTGTTAGTAAAGAACAGGAACACTTCCTGGTGCTTCCGGATGGCCTCGCATACAGTGAAGTGACCGGATCCAGTCTGGTAAGTAAGACTAATCACAGTCAGGATGAGATTACCCAGACACTCTTTGGACACTGTGAGCTAAATCTGTACTTTCTAACGCAAGTCAATACAAATTTATACTAATATTGAGTGTAAATTATTTATGTTGACATTGTTGGAAATGTGTATATTCAATTCTATATTTGCTAAGGACTTAATTATTATTATTTTTTTAAGGTTTTATCCTTCCTGTTAACATACATGAGGGAGGCAGAATACTGGAAACATTGTTTAATATAATGTAGGTGGGGAACAACAGCACTACTGTCACTATGACTTTGACAAAGCAAAAGAAATAATTGGATTAACACTTCTGATTTTGTCAAAAAAAAAGGTGAACAAGACAGACATCATAAAAGCATAAAAATAGACTTTATGGCAGAGCAGTTGCATTGGATTGCATTAGATCATGCAGGTTTTGCTAAAAAATTGCCACTGAGTTCCTTAGATCAACTGGCTCAGAACAGACAGGCTGACATACATCAAGATATTTACGAACTTTGGTCTCAAATCATCAGTGCAAAGCAACTAAAATACAAAGCAGTTGTTCCAAAATACAAAAAAAAAAGATTCAATCTTATTGTTTTGAGACAAAAAACAATAATAAGAAGAAAAAAACTAGGTGATTAAATCAAACTGGGTTAAAAATGGAGATTTCAATGTGTTTTTTTCACCGTGTACCAGTTTTATTAGAATGTTTAAAAAAGTCTAAATACAACAATAGCACTGTTTTATTCAGTTCAAAACTTAATATGCAGTCTATCCACTTGTCCCTTTAGTTAATGTGAATCTGAGGGTCAGATCTGTGGGGAGGGGACTGTCAGAAGGCCAGTGGGCTTCAGCCTGTTGATCCCTCCATCAAGGATACAAACTCGTGGGAAATTTACCTTGACCAGGTGTGCTGCAAACTGGAAAAAAGGAGAAAAAACAAAACAAAACAAGAAAGACAGTCATATCTCCACCCTCAGGGAAAACACCTACTCATTACATACCTGATACTTAGTGCTGAAGTCCTGAGAGTAACTGAGCTAAGAAATAACATCTTTGTGCAATAACAACCTTTCAGCTATTAGGCAACATCTTGATTTATACGTAATACCTTGCATTATACGTCAGGTATGTCATCAGTGACTATACAAAGGACAGTTACAGTGTGTGACTTTGAGGAAGTAGTATTAAAAAAAGTTAACGAGCATATGATTCAGAGCAGATTCAAAGGGCAAGTTGCTCAGCTTCTTTTTACTTTATTCAGCTCTTCATATTCTTCTTACATTTACTGTATTTTTTTTATAGTCTTGGTTTGGTTCTGTACTCTTACTACCTGGATCCCTCCTGTGTCTTGTCTCATTGCTATTGCTGCTAATACACCTGAATTCCTCCTCTGGGGAAATAATTAAGGTTCCTCTTTTGGTATCTTATTTTGTAAGAAAAGAAAAATAACTCATCTGAACCAAATCTGCCTCCAGGCAACGCAGAGACTTTTCTCTCTCATAATATCTTTTAATTCAACACAATGCAATCCAAAAACATCACCGACTATTGACTTAAAAGTAACCATAAAGTTAATTTACCACCTCTCTGCCACACTCTCAACAAAAATTGAACATTTACATTAAACATAAACACTTCACTACAAGCTAAAAAGTAGCAGTTAAGATACCAGTTGACAAAAATAATTACAAAATAAATCTGTGAAAAACGAACAACCAGGTTTGGAAGGATGGCAAAATGTTAATGCTGGTTGTACTGTTTCGTAGTACAGTTTAAAAAATTCAACTGAAAAGCTCAAATAAAAAGTAAGCATCAAGGGTGAGGCTTACTTCTGCATACTGATGGGGTTTAAATGTTGAAGGTTTACAGTAAAGCCTGACCACAGTGAGTTGACTCATTGCTTTGCCCCACAGCCAGTGATAATGCCACTGGTGCGGCGCACAGAGCTGTGAATGGCACTGAGGCCCAATTGATTCCTTTTATCGACCTTTATTTTCGTGACCTGCATCACTAAGAGGTCTGATGAATAAATGAAGTTTTTTTTTTTAAACTCAGATGAGGAATTGTGGTCTTGGTCGAGATGACACAAGCTGAGTGTCTCCTTAAAAATCATCACATCTTAAAATTTTACTTACACAAAATTCAAAAGATCCTATCATTATGATGATGAAACTCATCATACTTGCTTCTGTGTCACAAATGGCTCTATTTCCAAGCCATTCTTGCTGCAGATGAGCTCCTACGTTACACTGTGATGATTTTTTTTTTTTGGAGTTCTTGCGACCAGGTTAGAAGCTGAGGTTGCTCCAGAAAAAAAAAGAGGTCTACTTAGTTTCTTTTTTTCTTTTCAACATATGGAATGAGGACATCGTTTCTAAACTTGGATAATGCCTGCAGAAATATCCCTGCTGAGATTTTTAAAATTTAAGTTTGGCTAATTTATTCTGAGAGAGCACAAAAGGAGAATTTATGATGATCAATAAAGTTCTCGCTCTTTTATGCTGAAGCGAGCAAAGTTATTTCTGTGCACTGAAATGTGAAAGATAATGATTTATGTAAAATACTATTCCTGCTCCGGCTAGTGTCTTTTACAAAAGAGGTAAAGACACAGTCAAGTTTTACATTAGACTGATTTACTGACACTAATGAGAACATACAGGATTTTTGAGAAACCAAAACTCATCACTATAATAGTTCCCTAAGACAAGTATTTTTTTATAAACATGCAAAGACATTCTGCTTTTCCTGTTTGTGTGGTATTTTGTTGCCTAGTGCATGTAAAACAGTATGAAGTAAAGGCACAAACTGGTAGAGGGTTCATTCGAATGAGACAGTGCAAAGCATTTTGTGGGTCTTTTGGTAGAAAATGTTTTTGCAGACACCATGCAATGATGCAGCATGAATCTACTTTGCTAATTTTGTCTTAATTAAGCCCTCTGTAGCCAGCAGATATATTTAAAGGCTGTTTCAGACTGTATAAAAAGCTTCTCCTTAAGTTCATTAAATCCCTGCAGACATGTGAGGGCAGCAGATAGATATGTTGATAAATCTGCACCCTCTGATTAAAAATGCTGTGCAGTGCCATTTTGTGTGGGCAACCACAAAGTTTACCTTGGTTAAATTACTTCCAAACACCGGGCTAAAATAACCACACACACACGCAATAACAACACACCTCCACACGCATTACACAAGTCTGCTATAACTTGGTATTCTGTTAATCAGGGATATACTGGAGGCTTTCAATCCTGGGCATCAGAGATTCCTCCCCATTAAGAATTGTACTGAAAATATTCCATGAAATAAACAGTGCCTCTGTCATACATGAATACATGATATAATCATTTGCAATGTAATTATGAAATGCCTGGAACACATAACATCCCAATTTCATTTTAATTAATATTCTGTTTACACTGTACCACACGGCACCATCCAGCACACCTAACAACCTCCAACACAGGATTATTCTTCATTTGTTCAGCTACTGTTTTCATACATCAGTGTGATTAGTACAGATGTTTAAAATCAGAGAGACCAGCGTTGTGATTGGTTGAAAGCATATCTATTAATCAGCAAACCTCTGATCTTTGTTCACCTTCGCCCAGGCCTTTTGGGGTTTGTGCTGCTACACATTTACTTACCAAATATCCATCATTATGTTTTTTTCCATTGTAAATATTGTAACTGTCTACAACTACGCTAACAATAACTGAATATGCTGATGTTTAGCAGGCTTAATGCAGGCTCAGCTTCTTAGTTTAGCACATGAAATGTGCCAACTGAATACAAAGTGCAGTTGAGGCTGACGGGAAGACCTTTGAAAAACTGAATGAAAAAATAATGTAGGCGTAAATGAAAAGTCAGAGGATCAAGTCATCACAATTAATCTAATCATCAACGAACAAAAACACTAAGCAATGTATTTACTACTTGTCAAAACATTCTTTCAAACCTGAGATCAGGAAGGGTATTTCTAATGAGTGTATGAACAAAATGTGCCAACTTCTGTAATTTATGTTGCAATATTGAGCTAAATATGAATCACAACAGCTCAAGTGGGTTCTATGAACTGTGACCTTATACGAACCCAAAAGAAGTACCCCAAAACTTTCGTTAAAATAAACACTGCCAAACGCCTCCACAACAGGAAAATAAAACATGAAAAATATCACTAATCTTTCTGGCTGTTTACCTGATTTACTCATGCTCATATATTGTTTCATGGTGTCCTGTCTGTCAGTTGCCAGAAACCTAACCCAGATATCTTTGGACCGTGAAAGATGCCAGAGGACCCATAAAAAAGAAGAAGCAGGAACTAAAGATCACGCAAATGCCCCATTGAAAATCACCAGCCAGGCAGGTTCAAACACAGAACCTTCTTGCACAACCACGTTGGTGAGTAATTTCACTCAAAAAATTGGACTGAAAGTTATTTCATACAATAGCATGACCTCATGAGGGACCTGCCCTTATGGAATTCACCTGCCAGTGACACCCAGCAGCTGTTAAGTTTCAAAGTTCAGGTGCTTCAACCCTGAAAAGTACGATCTCCTTTAGCTTTTAGCAAGCCCTGAGGGGAGGACTGTAGGTACCTGCCTGTGACTTACAGGTGCAGTAGATCTCTGACACAGGTACATATGGTGGATGCCAACTAAATATAATCAGCATAAAAATAATAAGGTAAACATTTAAATAGCTTTATTCACTATCTGAGAGTTAGGGTAGGTAGGTTATGTACTGCACAAGTTTATGTATCTGTGTTGAAACTTTCACAGTTTAAATATTTTGGATACTTCTGTGTTTTACACAGGTGTGTGTGTGTATGTGTGTGTAACTCTGCTTTCTCACCATAGCAGCACTCTTCATGGCGTGGCTAATGACCACAATGACACGTCCTTTGTAACTCTGGAGGATTCCTGTTGCAGGACATTGCACAAGCTCACCATCAGGGCTGAAGGCTGAGCTGAAGGGAACGTTGATGCTACCAGAGATATGGCCTCTGCTGAAGCTGGAGACAGCAGGGTTAAGGAGCAAAGCTTTGTACAGGTGCAGCACCTGTTTGGGATGAAGGCCAAAGATGACAGTGAACCTTTTTTGTTTTGTTTTGTTTGTTATCTTTTAGTGGAGTTATGTCTTGAATTTCATGGGAACCGCAATATCTGTGAATGACATGGATACTATAGACAGTAAAAAAAAAAGGACATCAAGTCAGTTCAATAATACCTTAATTAGAGCGCTTGTTATACCCCTTTTAAAACTGACTTGTAATGCACACACACAAAAAAATAGTATGTAAGACAAGCTTCAAGATAACAAGGTGGGAGGAAACTAGCTCTTTTAACTGAGGCGAGGGAAGGACAAGAAAGAGTAAGACATAGGAGATAAGCAGGAGAAAAGAAAAAAGGGCAGAAAAGAAAAAGAAAAATAGTGTATATCAGCCCAGGGACAGTGTGCAGCCCATGAGTGGTATGTTAGTGGGTGATAATTCTTTAGAAAAGGGAACTATTCTATTTCTAAGGACGTAGCTATTGACAGTGTTGCTCCATAATTTAATACAAGTGGTGTTTGACCTCACTCTCAGTCAAGCTACTATCTTATGCTCATCACATGAATAATAACGGGAACATGTAAGTGCTCATACAGCAGAGATTAAAAAACCAGGTACCAAGACGGCTAAATGTGGACTGTCCTGATTAACTCCACAGAGGTCTTAATTTAATCTACTTTTTGAGACCACAGACTCCCATAACAGAGCTTTACCTAAGACCACAATAAAGGTATACAAATCCTGTGAAAGTGGCCAAATCCCCTTTGTCCATGTGACCTAGCCTGAGGAGCCTGTCAATTAGTGCAGGATTTTGGCAAGAGGAACTGCCATTTCGAAATTCTTGCTCTATTTGCTAATCCTTATTGATTAATGGCTTTCTAGCCCCTTAGACAATTACCATTCCACTTATGATCTAAAGGGTGAGGCTCAGTCCTTCCATTTTTTGCATTTCTTACAGGCAGGGTTTTCTGGGCCTCTGCGCCTCCAGAGATAAATAAAAAAAGCCTTTCTGCAAAAAGCCAAATTGATTTCTTTATGCAACATTGTAACTTTGTGCAGAGGTTCAAAAATGATGGATAAAGGGGCTATTAAATGTGGCAAGCGGTAAAAGTGTTCATTTTGTAATTTCAAAGCCTTACAAAAAATATGCATCAACCTAGACATATTGTTGCTATCCTGTGAAGACTGACATGTTAATATTTCGTAAGAAAACATCAATGTCATGAGCTTTTTAACTATATGGTGTAACAACTGAGTTTTAACTATTTTGCTCAAACCAACAAGTAATGCTTTATCTTTCAGTTTGTCTAAATAAACATTCATGCATGATTTTCTTTGGACAACAAGCACACACGCATGTACACAAACATATTGTACACCCGGAGGTGGTGAGCTGTCACAATGGAATGAAAATTAAAGAAAAAAAACAATATTAACTGCATTATTCATACATAAAAAAAGAGCAATTAAAAATACCTCTCACTAGCCTTTGGTGGTATCTCGTTTTTCATACCTTTATACCGTTCTGACATTTCGGTACAATGTACTGAAATATTGTACAATATACATGTACTCTGTATGCCAGTGAGTTATATATATACATATTAAAAAAACACATAAGCTGAGCTGTTGGTAATATATGATAGTATGTATGACATTGTCTGGTCAACAGAACTGTGACTAATATGGGTTTAACATATCTCAGAAAACGTGGCATGGTTCAAAAACTCAGAACAAAGAAAAGTAAGAAAACAAGTGTCCTTCTTTCTCTGATTCTTGGTGTATGAACCAGTTACTGGCTGTAGTCACATCTTTCTTGGTGAAAACAGTGCACACTTTTTTTTCATGCTCGCTGGCTCACCTTCCTCCCCCACTACTTAATTTCTTCTTCCAAATACTGACACTGATGGCTCATTCTGTGCAGTACGGTACATCAACTCGATACTTCATTTCTGTATTAGTTTACACAAAGAAGAGAATCTGTATTTTGACAGTACTGAGAATTATACCATTGGGAAATCTGAATACATTGGTATACTATAGTATCTTGATAGCCTTCCAACCTTTCACACGCAAGTGTAAAGGAGGAAACTGTCTTGTAGCTGCATTTTGCTCAGGTTCAGAGGCTAATTTCCACTGCTTTATTCTCCCATCTCTCAGTCAACAGGGTATGGTGGGGGTGGGGGTTGTGGTGGATATGAGGAGCCCAACTGAATGTTGGGGAGTCTGGCAGCACATGAAGTAAATCATTTTCCATGATTCTGCCCCTGCTTGCCTTTGATGTCAATCGGGCTGTTCAATCTCAAAACTGCAAAGTTCTGGCACCAGGTCAACAGCTTAGTAAGACATCAGATGAGGAAGATAAAGGCCTCTTTAATACACACACATAGCCTTGTACAGATTTTGTTGCTGTGTGTGTCATGACCCTTTAACTTTGTGCAAGTAATTCACAAGTAAGCATTAGACTTCGTCAATCATTAAAAGAGAACAAGGTTTCACACATCGGACCTGTATAGATATGGCACGGATAGGACCTCTCTGTGCCAAAAAAATGCAGGTGGGATAAAAAAACAAGTGGCATGATTTCAGAGACACTTGAACCACCGCTTTTGCTGGAACACACTCGAGGGACATGGACCATGACCCTGCAAAAACAGATTTTTATCTACCTGCGAGACCAAAAGCAACATGCTCATTAGAGAAAAATCTCATCGCAAATGAGTGTGCTTGTTTTTCAGCCAGGTGTAGTGAAGATGAGGCAGTTTGCACAGTGGGCACTGAGTAGCAGTTTGCTGCATCTCTATGCAGCCTTATATTCAATTATTCTTGATCTCTAATCAAAGCCAAAATTAAAAAGAACGAAGAGAGAGAAATCACAGTGTGACACGTGATTTTAATCTGTAATAATTCCATGTTTCATACTCAATGACAACAGCGATTGTACTTCAGAATCAGTTTACTTTTATCTCTTATCTTCTGAACTACATGGCACCTGTAGGTGTTTGTAAAGATATAAAGCTACAGAGTAGTGAAGGAATGCTTCTGATGGCTCCATCAACCCTGCTCAAAATTAAACCGTATAAAATCTTAACTAACTGCACCTTTTAACAAATATATGCTTAGATATACTTCTTCAAAAGTGTATGTGGGATTGCCAGATTCAAATTCTCCTCACTTTTCCATCACATTTAGGCACCTCATGCCTTGAATGACCTGCTTTGTGGAAATCGGAATCTCACAAGAATATGAAATTTATGCTTTATTTCACTCTTAATTCCTTAGGGCCAATTCAGATCAAATCAGGTGTTGCAGTAAAAATGCAACTTCTCCAGTTCATTTTCATGTTGGAGGTCTGATTAGGCTGCGGCAGTGAGGACAGCAAAACACAGCAAAACACGAAGCCCTGCCTCTTTACCAAAGGACAGCTGAAACAATGTCAACTTTTGGAGGAACACAACCCAACGTCAGGCTGCATTGGTCAATCTGCTGATAAGCTGATCAGACCAAGCGGAGCTGAGCTGATCAACCCTGCAATGAGGAAGCACAAAATATAACGTTAATTTGCAAAAAGGTAGAAACTCCCGCACCATCTCACAAACCTGTGATGATCAACAAAAAGCCTGATGTGGACCTACACAACTACTTTTGTCACTTTTAACAACCGAAAACAACATTGTCCAAGATTTTCTGTCAGTGTGGGCCATTATCCCTGTATTTAACCATACTGTGTGTCTCGCCCCCTCTCTATGGACGCCAGCTTTCCACTCAGCCTTCCAAAGTGGCCTTTTAGAACAACTATAAACACTTTCATTGAGTGCCGTCATTGCCATGTCGTAGAAATAACTTCTTTTCTAGTATAGCTCGACTTAAAGCGATGGCAGCAGAAATCAGAAGCACTTTATAAGCAATACTCATGATTGAAACACGATAAAAGATTAATGCCCCTCCCTGAGTTAATTATAAAAATATGAATTACGAAATATAATAAGAAGAAAAGAAAGTAGCTAAATAAGTGTGCATATCTTATGCATACCCACCTCCCTTTTGATTGAGGTTTAAATTGATAAATTTTTAAATAAACACAAAGCTTCAAGCTGGAGCAAGTTTACTAAAGTGAGGTATTATGACAGCAGCCTTTTCTGTGACTGGCAATACCTCATATCTCTGCAACGCGAAAACAAAGTATCAACTGAGTTTTTGCTGTTTTCACTTTGTTGGATGTGATTCAAGATTGTGCAAACAAACTTAAGTCTCTGTCAAACGTTAGCGAGTTTCAGCAGAGAAAACTTCGGCCATGTATTTACAAGTTAAAAAGACACCACTACAAGGGAAACCTTTCAAGCAGGTATGATTTCATGGCACAATAATGTTAGGATACTCCTCTACGCTGCGGATGTCAACAGCAATGATCTTGGGCTTGCCAGCTTTGGTCCTTTTGGCGGGTCCGGCCAGTGACAGTTCACAGAGTTCGATTAAGTCCTCAGCCGAGATCCTGGGGGAAACTTCTGCTTTCAGGTCACACAGCGCCAGAGGCTCCCGAGACTACAACAAAAGAGGTCACAGGAAATCAGATGAACAGCGGACTTTTAGAGAAATTCTTAACATAATCTGAATAATGGAATTTGGATAACCGGTCACTCGAGTGTCACTGTATAATGACACAAAAGAGACAGGAAGATAGTGTCAGGGTGGAAATTATTGTTTCTTTAAAACAAGGAAATGGTGATAAGGCCTGAATTCCTACTATGTTAGCTAAATCTTTTCTTTATTAATGAAATGCTTTTCACTATCCTTTCAAACCCGCTAACTGAAGAATAGACTTTTTATCATGTATTACCATAAAAAGCAGATTTACAGCCCAGAGAGCAGCACAGATGACCGGCTGCAGTGACCGGAACATGGTCTTTTGCCAGTTTCCACGCACACTGGCAAATGGGTTCATTAAAGCACAGAGCCAGAGGCATGGCTGCAGGGGACTGAACCCTGGTCTCTGCAAAGGTGAGCAAGCATAACACCTGTATGGCTCCCAGATGCCCTGAAATCTTTTTAAGCATAAAATATGAAAAAAAAACATGACAGTTTTTTTTTTTTATATGTCCAATTAAAAACACTAACTAACAAACTTATGTGTTTAGTGATAATGGGTGGTCATTAGGAAGTCAAGTACATCTATTCAGTTATATGCAAATTAAGTTGAGGAGAATTACTAACAACAATGTCTATTTTTTTCAGGACATTGTGCAAAAGCCATTCACAACAGAGAAGGGCCATCTGCATGCAGCAGCTAACTCAATGGGTCAGCTGAGCAATCCTCAGCTTACCAAACAGTAAGGTAATCGGTGACTTCTGTTGGTCCAGAAAGGATTTTAAAGATCTCTCTTTTTTATTTTGACAAGGATTTATTGCGGTGGTGGTAGTGGTGGTGAGTCTTGAGTGATGTACTGAGGCATAGTTTTTAGGTACTTGCACATCAGCTGAGTATTTCCATTTTATGATACTTTATCCCTCTACTCCACAACTTCCCAGGCAGGAATAATGTATTATTATCTGCCAGCCATAGTTTTTAGTTTCTCTACAGACCATCATAAACAATCCATTTCAATCAGCACTTCTGACCCACTAGACATCTCAGGTGGCATCCTCATCTGCAGAGATCATGCCTTCTGCCTGTATTTCCCTACTTTTCTGCATTTGGGACATTTCTGGACATCAGCTTTTGGGCAGTGGGTATGTGGCCCCCAGCCAACAACAGCGTGCTGCGGGTGAACACTCAGCTGGATTTTGGCCACTGCAGTAAGGAGAGGATGTGCTTCTGGTGTCATTCAGTCAAGGAGGAGAGACTGACTTTGAATGCAAACTTCATCTGACAAATCCTTCTTGTTCTGCCATTACACAAAAGACTTGATCTGTATGGTTTAATTTTTATTTATAATATTACTGGAACAAAACAATGACACATATAGACTACATCTAGCGTGGTCTAGTTTAACATATCATCCAAAATATTGTTACGTCTTTGCAACGATTCTGCACAAACAGTGTAACCAGGCATTAAAAGAAGTGTTTTGCCCTCTAGCCAAAATCATACACTGGTGGTAATTTGACTTGCAGACTCTGACAGCAGGGTTTTACTAAGGCATAATTCTGAGTATGTCAGAAACCTTCATTCCTTGTAAAGCTCGATTGCAGGCTGTGACTAGAGACGTGTAAAGCCGGCACATTTCCTGTTTCAAATTCTCTCAAACAACTGGGTTTTTGTTTCTACTTCTGATAAATATTCATAGCTTGACTACTTCAGTAGGTGTCTGATTTCAACTGAGATCATAGAAAAATATCAGTCTTGGTTCTCAAAGTAATCATTTCTATGTATATGTCAAAAGAGTTCAGTTTCACCCTGCTGCATTACAATAGGGTCAGAATAAGAAAACAGGAGATTTGAGGGTTGTGCATTGTTTAAAAAAAATGTTGTTTTTTTAAAATTATCAATAGAAAGCTTGACAATAGCTATTCTAGCCCACAGGAGAGAGCACATACAAAACAAGGATCTCCATATTTATGATGTCGTACTGCCACAGCCAACAATTTTGTTGCAAGAAAAAATCTTTCTGCTCTTGGATTTCTTTTTCAAGTTTCAATCCGACATCCATAACAACCACCAACAAGTAAGCGTACCCTGACTGAATAGAAAGATGGGAAGAGCTGAATCTATTTGATACAATATAACAGATGCAATGAAAACTACCATTAACATAATGTCCAGTTGTTGTCAAGCTGAACACTAAAGTTGTTTCTGTTCAGAGTCATTTCTATATGTTTTTTATTCTTTAGTAAAATACTGAACCACATTTTTTAAATGCATTTCATGGGGAAATGGTTCATGGGGACATGGTTAATAGCACTATAATTGCATGTCTAACAGCCAGCTTGTTCAGGGACAAGAGCACTCCAGGTGCAGTAAAACAACAGGGTGCCGTGCCCTGCAAAAGAAAAGTGTTTTCAAATGATTCTTTTATTAACACAGTAACCATTTTGACATTTTAGTCATCTTTTTACAGTTATGTAAGAGCTACATTGGAGATAAGAACTGTTGAGCTCTTCTTAAAACAAATGATATACTCTGTGCAGCAAAAAATTCAAATTATATTAAAAACACAGTTAGAGGAATTCTGTTGCTTCTTAGAAATAAGTAAGAGATCTGCAAGAAAGCTTATCAGTCAGATTTTTTTTAAATAGTACATTATTTACACTGCTGAACAATTAGGACACTAGCTTTCATTCACAGATTAGAATAGAGTACAATCTAAACATTTTATCTTGGCCTTGCTCTATTTCATTGTAGTTCTTTTTAACAGAAAGACCACAGTACACTAAATGCAGGGGACAGCTGAGCTCCTTTCAAACACACCTATTCTTCTCTGATTACGACAAAGTCCCACTACTGTGAAGCATTTTTTTTTTTTATGTCAAATGTAACATGTACTCTGTTAATAATACTAAAACAAGATGAAACAAATATCTAAACTCAAAAGGACCACAGATGCACCACTCTGTGAAACCATACTTTGGTTTTGGATGAGATATGCCATGTGTGTGTTCAGCTGGGTCTGAACCTCCTGAGCTGACAGGGCTTTTCACTGCGATAAGCAACGATTACAACAAGTCTTGGCAACTAAAGCATGCCAGTTTATCACTGAAGCATTAGTGCATGTGGCTGTTTTCATGCCTGTATGCCTGAATCAATTGAGTCACAGGGATACATGGTGTGCTAGATGTACAGATTCTGGTAAATATAAAATGTGATGTGCTCTTGTCTGCCGTTAAAAGAGAGGGGAGAAAGCTAAGAAAGGAAACAAGAACAAGAAAAGGTATTTGCTGAGTAATAAATAACACCAAACACACAAAAATTTGGGGGGAAGTGGCAAAGGTTAATTCAGTCCGATTTTTTAACTTCTTGATAACTGTTGAAAATAGAAACACTTAAAAAGAAAAGAACAGATGCTACTCTTTCCCAAACACATCACTGAAAAAAAATTACTAAATCATCCACCAACATATTTTTGGAAATTCTGAACCTGTCTATGGAAGGTCATCTGCTAGGTTTTCGATCTTCATCGTGTAATTTGGTTGATCCTGACTCAGCATAATAAATACACCCAGGGGTCAGTTTGGGGACAGCCAATTGATGCAATCCAATAATTCATTGCGATGGAGCAGCACTGCCACTCTGACATCCATAGTCCTCAACCCGTGAAGGTGCAAATTACCTGCTGACACAGCAGATAATCTGGACTGTTCTATTTCTGGTCTGGTCTATTTTGGGTTTTACAATGCTAACAGTGCGGAGCTGTACATCACAACAGGGCTGTGTTGTTTGCAACCGTCCTCGTGATGTGAAAACGACTCATTTATTTGACTTAACTCATTTGAGGTATAGGCAAAAATGTGCTGACCTATGAATACATGCTGCAATACCTTTATGTTAACTCAAAGGACAATAAGGAATGTCTCTCTTCACAAAATGGGCATACGTGTAACCAAAACACAAGATATGCTGACAGAAATAGGCAAAATATGCAGCCTGTCACTGCCTAGGGCTGATGAAGCACTGTGCGATGACTTAAACGCTATGATGAGCAGAATGTGCCAGCTGATATTGGCTAAATCACACTTTTACATTTCACTGTCCTGACAGTGACGAAGCTAGACCGGAGAGCTGCTGCTAAGCAGACAAAACCCTTGTGATGGTTTATGGTTGTGAGTGCATTAACACACAAACACTCTTGGGACACAGTCACCAAAAAACTCCAACCGCTTTTCATATTGTACTGGTCAGAACAGTGTTGTATAGTTTGGATAAAGCTTGATAACATGGTCGTAACTCACTTAAAGTGCGTTCTCTCTGGATGATTATAAATGTTTTTGTCAGGTTTTTGCATTTGAAAAAACAGTCTTTTTTTGGTGTTTTAGCATGATTTTTAAAGCAGAAGCAAATTTTATCTGCCAAGTCTGCAGTCAGTCAAGAGCAGGCGACAGTGTGAGAAAAAGAACATAATTCAGACCATGATCTGAGAAAAATGCTGCCACAGAATACCCCTCACTGACATACACACACACACACAACAAAATCAACACAAAGAAGGATTTTAAAGCAAAGAGCAGCTTTCATGTATTTCCTGGTGTAGTACTGACTACACAGTATTTACAGATCTTGCTCAAACATGAATAGTGTTTCTTTGGAAAGGCAGAGAATGCAACTTCCCCAAATGAAAGTTTCTTTCTATTATTGCTAACAAGAGACAGAATTTGAGTCCAGCCATGCACGTTGACACTTTGAGTTACACTAACTGCAATATAGCTCTGCTTTTCTGTTTCATTAGCAAGTTACTTAGTACTTTAGTTTGATGACTGAAACATTCAGACACAACATTACAGGACCACAGTTTTGGTCAATTATTCATGAACACAGTTTTTAGCTTGAACATTATGTGTGTACACCACTCAGGCTAAAATACTTAATCACAGAAGAATTAGTTTTACCAGGAAGACCCTTTTACTGGAATACATAATACATTATTTACATGTGATTTAGCTCATATAATTGGAAATAAATGTGGAAAGTGGACAGAGTGACAGTAGAAAAAAAAACTTTACAAAAGCCCTGAACTGAATCATCTCATTGTGCAGCTTACAAGGTTCACTTAATGCAGACAGAGAGGTTTGTCAGAGTTTTTCTTTGATA
Source organism: Ctenochaetus striatus (assembly GCA_034780835.1). Classification (NCBI taxonomy): domain Eukaryota; kingdom Metazoa; phylum Chordata; class Actinopteri; order Acanthuriformes; family Acanthuridae; genus Ctenochaetus; species Ctenochaetus striatus. Next base: position 1,685,034 of record JAUZTA010000024.1, read on the forward strand.
TCATTTTTAAAAAATCATAATTCATTGTGGCATTGTAGAAGATCATATAGAATTCAGAGTTTCTAACACTTGACATGTGATATTGTTGAGAAAAATGTGTGCAAAAGCTTTTATATGCTCCAAGATTTTGCATTAGATTGCATCATTGCATTTAATTAAAAATACTTAGGGTTTTTTAACATTTTCAGGTTCAAGTCATGCATAATATCCTGTGAATTTTTTTACTAAATAAACTGTAAATATTGCTAGTTATTTAAAAACCTGTGGTAAGAACTGGGTCAGTGATAGTTACACTACAAATTTTGTATACACACTCCTGCCGAGTTGAGAGTTCTCCACTGGCTCCACAGTTTTAAATGTTCATGGATAGATGTGGTGCACAAGTGCTGGAAAATTGGAACCAGGAAACATTTCTGTTTACTCATGGACATCCAATCGCCCAATTATTGAAATACAAGCCCTGCCAGATGTTAGATGAAAGATGTTAGTCAGCAAAACATTTGCTCATGCACAAAGAATGGCACCAGCCTCCCATGCCCGCTTCAGCATTTGTTTTTTTTTCATTATATCTCAGAGCTACTAATTTTAAAGATATAACTTTGAGCCCCTGCAAACACCATCCTGTTTTGGTAAGACACATAACGGTGGCTCGAAAATACAGAAATATTTTGTGTGTTCTGTTGTCTGAGACGGTCTACTTATACAACTCAGGAGACATTCAGCTATTATCATTATTATTATTATTATTGTAGCTATTATTGTCCAAGAGCTGCTCTGTGAAAGCTGCCTCAGAGGAGATGCTAGCAGTCCTGCATAAATTTGCATGTTAAGTAAAAAGAAGACAGCCTAACTTGATCAACTAGCTGGATATCAACTAAAGTCATTTCAAAAACTGGTCAAAACAAGCAAATGTAATTGATGTTGCAAGTGAAGAGCATTATTTATCCCTTTGGCTATTTTTATATTCTCTTATTAGTGACTAAAAAAGACAGAGAAGGAGAGCTTGTGTTCTGCTGTACACTCAGTCAGACCGAGCTGAGTGGACAGCGGCTGTCGTCAGAGATGGATGTCTGTTCACTATATGGGGTGAGAATCTGCTGACAGAGCCTCTCACTCTGTTACCAGGGTCGATGGGAAAGCGTGTTACACAAACAAACACTACAAAGTAGTGTGTAAAGAACATCAGTTCAGTACCAGCGACATCACTTTTTTTTATATTTTTGCAGAGTTAGAATCATTGTGGACAACAATGGAAGTACTGTATGATGGTTTTACGTGTCTACAGTAACAATGAGATTTGTGTCACCTGAGCTCTCTGCTTTTTTGAGAGATGTTATGTAAAAAGCACAATTTTAAAATGTTTTTATTTTAATCTTTCCTCTTTTACATTCATAAGATTATTAAGAATTATTAAGAATGAATTATTATTATTACGTCATAGCCCTTATTTTCTCTTCCATATTTTTTAAACATGCAGGACCCTTTATCCTTCATTTGACATTGAAGTCCAATGAAGGTATGTCCTGGTGGTTCCATTGCCTCTTGATGCATTTTTAAGTTTATAACTTCACTTTGAAATGTCCAGTCATTGAAAGGTGCTATACATGTAACTCTGGACTTGCGAAGACATGAGGAGGTGTCACAAATAAACAGGTGTGGTAACTCTCTTGCAACATCATTGTAATGTCATTTACAAACACTTCTTGGCCCATAAGGGTTGACTGAAAACACATTGCCAAAATTGCCAAAATCACTTCTTGAACTTGAGTAAATTCGTACAGTACACTACTCACTTTGCTAATTGTACTCAGGGCAATTTTTTTTTTCTGCAGGAAGCAGTTGTTATGGCCCAAAAAAGTAGCTAAAAGTCTTTGAATGACAGCTCAGAGTTTTCAAAAACATCACTAGAAGCTTTGAATGTCAAAAAATGACTTTCAGTACATTCCCTAAAGATGTGTAATGATAAAGGAAACCTTGAACTGGCCCTTTCAAATGAAGTAAACAAGCCAGTATCATCCTGATCAAAATGTCCACACAAGGTTTTTCATTTTCTAACTGAACTTGATTCAGGGCATCTGAAAAGAGACTTTCTATGCACTGCATGCTGTCAGATGTGACTTCCTGTCATCTGTCATTTACTTTTGCCAGTCTAAAGTTTTTCTCTAGAAGCAGAAAAAGTTAAATGTGTGGAAAACATTTTATTTGGGACAGCAGATCGGCATTTAATCAATGCTCACATGCTTAATGAAGAGTAATCAGCCAAGAAATTTGAGATCAAAATTAAACCTTTTTGGATTTCCTTCCTGCAGTTTGACTGCACTTTAAATTTTGTGTGTACTGTATGTGACTGTGTGTGTGTGTCTGTAATCAGTCCACTGATGAGAGTGACATTTCAAAGAAGTGCTTTTCTGCCTGTATGTTTCCTGGGGAAGAGGTGGGGTACAGATAGAAGCAGCCATGGATCAATGCCACCACCCACCCATTTCTCATTCAGCTTCGGCTGAATAAGAAAGATTAGAGCAATCACTTGGGCACACAGCAGACAGGGATGACAAGAATGTTGTTGAGCTTTCTCAACACGATGCATTCAGGTGTGAAAGGCAAACAGGGACAAACACTAAGCAAGACAAAAGGCATTTTATGAAAGACAGCATCACATCAATAAACACCTCTTAGAACTATAAACACTTTTTATGCTGGATTGTTTGACTGTGCTTTATGTTGCCTTTATTTTGAAAAGCAGAAGTCTGCTTCTATATTTCAAGGGACAAATATCTAACACTTACTTCTGTGGAAATTTAATGAGCTTTGAACTTTTTGTTACCAATTCTAAAAGATCCGCATTACTTAGGTGTTGTATGTATGTATAAAACAACAGGCATCCTGGAGTCACTTTGTTGTTGTACAGTCAAGAGTTAATTTAAAAAAACAGGTATTACTTCATTCGTGGTACTTTTTGTATAACAAAGAGAGGGTGTGAGTTGAAAGTTCAAAACCTTTGATCAAACAAGTTCATTTAAAAAAAGATCCTGGAAGTTACAGTTTGCTCAAACTGACCACGTAAACAAATGTCACATGACGCTGAATATAAATTAATAACTGATAGCTGTAATGAAAGTCTCTGACAGAAAATCAAAAATTGAATATCAGTTTTACATTAAGGTAATCTTTTATTATAATTATGGTG
>JAUZTA010000024.1:1719850-1739863 GCA_034780835.1 Ctenochaetus striatus
GTGGTCATTTTATAGGCTGTAGTTTGTGGTGGAGTTGTACTGGAATACAAACCTAGTAACTCCAAACATTTATCTTTGCAGATGTTCAGAACAGTACTTTAGCATACCATCTCTTTATACATTACCAGTGTCACTTAAGTGAACTTAAAATAACATGGAGGAGGGTGTGAGCTTCATGCATAAACCTTTGCCTGCTTTAAAAAAACTAAGGGTAAAGATACTCCATCCATAAATAGATTTTTTTTTTGCTTGACAATAAGCTGTGTCTTTTTGTGTGTTAGGTTTTTAGCTCGGTCCTTGTTCAGGATGTCAAGTTACAACCCTTTGGTAAGGCTGGAGCAGCGAGCAGCCGAGGCCGACCAGATCATTGAATACCTGAAACAACAAGTCCAGCTGCTAAAGGAAAAAGCCAGTAAGACACACTCTCATACACTAAGACACTTATACATAGCCTTGCAACAAATTTGTTTAGGTTTATAATCCACCTTTATGAATAACAAAGTTGTCAGATTTGTGGCGATGGGCTACATTTTAAAACAAATAGTCCTTATGCTATGTTCATGTACAATATATAGTGAGGAGTGATGTAATCTTTGGCTGAAGAGCTGCTTACATACATGATTCACACTGTCATAACTCAGGGAGTGAAGTCCCTCAAGCACTACCAGCAGTTTTTATGAAACTTGAAGGTTCAGTTATGGGAAAGTGTATCTGTCATTACGTAGATAACTTCCCGAGGTATTTTTTAGGTTTAACTCATAAAAAGACCCTATCCCTACTCAACAGATTATATTTAATGTTCAGCATAGATATGAAATTCAGATTGCCATTACTTTGATATAAATATAATAATAGAAAAATAAATGCTGTTTTTTTCATGTTCATTTTTGTTTTTTAACTGTTTTAATCAAGTAAAGTTCTGTCTTGAAGTGCTTTAATAAAAATATAATAATGAGTCAACAAATTTTTTCTCCTCTTTTGTGTAAATGATAAAATAATATGAAAAAATATTAATTATTCCAAAAGGACAAAATTTGTTCCAAGATTCTTGCATTTTGTTCAATCCAAAAACTAGATTAGTGGACAATTTCATGGCTCGATTATAAAAGCCATCATATTTCAGTCATCAGTGTACTTTTAGTAGTTTAGAGGCAGTTTGTAAATGTCCTGTGGGAAAGTGAAATTTCATTCCAGTGCTGAGAGGTAAAAAGAATTTGCCTTGCCACAGTTGTCCAGGCCAATGTCAGAGAAGAGAAGAAACTGATGGTGGAGAATGCCAAATTGAAGAATGACATCGAGGAACTAAAAAAACAGCTGCTGGAAAAAGAGAAGAGAAGGGGAGGTATGTTGAGTTTGGTTCCCAGCAAAGATTTCCATCACAGATTAAATATTTGTTTGTCTTTTGAAAAGACCTTGATGTTGTTATCCTTTATATCTAGTTATAGAAGCGGTTGTGTATGTGCCTGACTTAGAGTCATTTGATGTCAGTTGTTGCTCATTAGAGCATTGTTTGGTTTGTAACATCAATGATAACATCTTGTGCATTCTCGCCTCAGCCTATTATAACCAGATCTTTTTTGTTTTTACTCTAAGACTGTAGTGCTGGATCCCCATTAAAGTGATGGGGACAACATGTCTGTCAGCTATTGTGTGGCTGATATACATTGACATTCATGACTCAGATCATTAACACACATTTAATGTTTTCCAGAAAGAAACTGCTGAAACAAAGGGGGTAGAAATCAGAATTTTAACATTTTTTAAAATGGCTCAATATGTTAGTTTGGGGTGGTAAAATAATACGTTGAAAAGCCCCCAACACAATGTTTTTCTCAACAGTGTATGTTATTATGATGTATACTTTTGGGGTTTCTTTTCGATAGCTTTAAGGTGGCATAAAATAGCTTAATCAAAACATGCATAAATATCAAGCACTTTGAAGGAATTTTAGTCCGCTCTGCTGATTTGTTGTGATAAGAAAAACAAACTATAGAATGTGATCATGACAGTGAAAAACAAATTTGCAGCAGAGAAATAAGATGTGTCCTCTGATGTTTGGTGAAAAAAAATTGTTTTAACAGAGTTTTTAAAGTTTAAAATCTTTACTCTGCTAGACACAGCGCTGGCTCCCTCAAATCATATTGTGCAAACCAGCATTGTTTGAACCCACTGAGCTTCCAGCTGTTGTCAATTTTTGGGTTCACATTTGATCCGCAGATTATCAATTCATTGAGCTGGAATGGCAAACCTGATCGCAAATATTAGTCTTAACATCCAGCAGCCATTGAACCAGCGATGGGTTGATTGAGTACAATGTTTCAGTCCACTGCAACACTCTCCTTTAAGCTCTGGTTTAGTCTCCACCAGCTGTTTAGCTGCTAAATGCTTCAGTAAGTTGCCAAGCTGCTGCTAACTTTTTTTGCGTATCACCTAAAGTAGCGAGCCGTAGGAGGCTAAAGATCTTAGCAGGTCCGGTGTGTAATGATTCTCTGGGGGTTCATCACTACAAGCAAACCCTTTAACATTACAGGTTTTCATCTAAATCAGTGTTATATATTACAGTATTGATAAGCATAGTTAAAGTATAAAATTCTGGAAATACGTACATATAAGTATGTGTGTAAAGTAAGGCGCATTCACATTAATATCATTTGGTATGTTTGATGTGTGATATTGCCATAAAGTGTCTAGAAAGTTGTTTTTCAGCGTTTAAAGTCTTTAGAGTGAGTTTAAAGGGATGTAAAGACTTTAAGAGGTTAGTGCTCGTAATTTCAAGGTAAACCGGAAAGATCCTGACCTCAGGTCCTAACATAGAATTACGGTAATTAAAAGCATTATGGTGGCGTGCCTGCAGACCGATGTTTGTCAGACACAGGCACTAGATTTTGTAGGAATTCAAACATCAGGCGCCTTAAATGAGGGGTTATTTTTTTTCTGGAGAGTTTTTGTAGGACATTGTTCCCTGCTTTATGGCTCCAGTTCCTTGTTTTCATCCACTTGGACACGGTGTCATTTTCCCATCAAAACTGTTTGCATCAGGGGAGCAGTACTCCCACTGGGTGTGTACATAAAGCTCCCTCTGTATCATTTCATTGTATTATGTTGATGCAACAAGCTCTGTATGTGAAAAGGGGCAACTGAGAAGTGGCGTACCTTTGTGTATTTGTAATGCAGATGATATCTTTCATGGCAGCGCTCCTGGGCTTCATGTCTTTTAATACTTTGACACAACATTTGGGAAACTGTGTAGAGAATATCACTCACCAGATACTTAAGTAAAATTTCCTCCAGATAGTAACTGCTTTTCACTTTTAAATCATTCAGCTCCACTCAGCTTTTTCCCTTTGTTGCTCTTAAAGTGCTGGATGTGGCCATGCCATCATGTGACACCACTGTTGTGTGCAATTCGAAGCCCACCCCACCACAACCCTCTGGACCAGCACCCTCTGCCCCTCCTGCTGCTGCTGTTCAGAGCCCCCCACCCAAAGATGAGGGCAAAAAGAAGAAGCCAGAGAAAAAAGGTAACAGCTGGAGGAGAAAGTATGGCACACTGCAGGGTTTATTATGACTGCTTTGAAGTTTTTACATCCAATAAAGGCTGAAATTAAGACTGCTGAGATATGTCATATAGCAACATTTGTGCTGTGTATTTCATTTTCAGATTGTCAGCAGGACCATATTAAAGCCATTAAAGTGACACTTCGATCTTCATCACCATAATTCTTTTTATTATTCTTGTTTAAGATCCCTTTTTTCCATCATCAGTTGGAGAGATGCAGCATTCTCTTTGTCAGAAGTCGGTTGACCTTCTCTAAACATGTTTTTCCTTTTGAATTTTTAATGTCAGATGATAATGGATGCTGGGTGGCTATATTGGCCTCTCAATGGGTCCAAGAGCTTTGGGCGTCAGTTGGAAGATGTATTGTGAAGCTTCATTTCTTTTTATTTATGGAGTTTTATGATTTACAAGCTTAATATGGGACTAGTTGTCCTTGTCTATTGTTACCAGCGATTGAACTCAATTTGATAATGAAGTTTAAATAAATGTTTGTTGTGGTTGTGCATTATTCCAGGACCACATCATAAAGTAATTATGATTGTGTTACATTGTTTTACGTTCATGATAAGTTGAGAAAACCATACAGGAAAATCACTTGAATATTTTAGCTTTGTTTGAGCAACATGCTCTCTGGAATAATTAGGAATGAATTATTAGCACTAGATGGGTTTATAGGGTTAGAGATCGGAGAGAGGAATAAACAGGCTTTAAGACTCTGACTAATTCATTGGCCTAGTAGGTATTTCTTACCCCCAGATGGAGGGAGCTGAAAGATACTTCATCCTCTCAATAAGCTGTTGTACATATAATATTCTTTATTACTTCAGGTTTTAATATAACTGTGTTCTCACCTCATCCTGACAGCCAACACTTGATAGTCTGCAGACGCATATGTAACCTTAGTGTAATCCCGGTAATGTAACAACGCTGAGCTGTCACCACAGCGGAGCATTGATTACACAGAGGAAAAATGTTGAATATCAAAGACAGGGGTTGGAATTTATATCCTTTGGAGCTGGTGCGCGCTGCGATGAATGATTAAAGACCGTGTGATCATTTGATCAGTCCAATCTATCGGAATGAATGAGTGTAAGAAAACCAGGCAAGTGAAAGATTCTTTGTCTCTTGTGAGGAAATGTCTGCTATTCTGCTATGTTGTTGAATCGTGTAGCTCTCACTTTCAGCCAAAGATAGGTATTGGTGTTGTCATTTAGTCGAGGTGTTTCTGGGAAATGATGAAAAAAAAAAAATCTTTTCCATAATTGTTTATTTACTTATGGATCAGTTGAAGCGCATGCCCCTGCCAGCGACCCCCAGGCCTTTCTTTGGGGGGGGACTTTGTTTTCATTTATGAGAGGAAATTAAATCAGATTCCAGACAGATGCCCAGTACTGTTTCAACTATAGTTTGTTTTTTATTACTTCCCTGGGCAAGAAAACATTTGGCTGAGAATAATCTTAGTGCTTTTGAAAAAACATTTACTTAATAGGATTTACATTTGGCATAAGAGTGTGAAAACTCTCACAGATGCCTCTTTTTAGCAAACTGACCCTTAACAAATGATTGACAGCTACTGTCTAAGCAGCACGAATTAGGAAGACTAAATATTGCAACAATTTCTAATTTCCATGCAAATCAAGTAGATTGACAGTTTTTACCTTTCTTTTATGCCAGGAGGAGAGAAAGCAGAGAAAAAGCAGGCTGCACAGAGCCAAGAAGAAGCCAAGGTGGACGTGTCTCGCCTGGACCTGCGTGTTGGACGTATAATCACAGCTGAGAAGCACCCAGATGCTGACAGTCTCTATGTGGAGCAGGTCGATGTGGGAGAGGCTTCTCCCAGGACAGTGGTCAGTGGGCTGGTCAAGCACATACCTCTGGACCAGGTACAGTACAACTCAAATGTTCAGTTGCTAGTTTCTTAAATACACCTTGCTAAAATTATCTCCATACAAAATCCTGCAAGCACTCTTACTTTTATGAAGTTTAAACCAATGTTTTAATAAATAAAGTTGAGTGGGAATAACACATTTCTGGAATATGATGTAATGTTAAGATATTGTGTAATTTAACTGAGGTTGGGTTTGGGAACTCTGCGTTATAGTGAACTGGCTACCTAACAAGTATCTCAAAGATTGTATAGAGAGACTTACAGACATTTACTGATTTAGCTTGTGTTTATGAGGTAAAAAAATGGTCACTGAATGTCTCATTAGGCTCTAGGTGGTTAAACTGAACACCAGTCAGTAAACTGGCCTACTGCAGTGTCTCTTTTTATGAGTGCTGAAGAAGTAGACGTTTGGTTTCAATACTAGCTTTATGAATACCTACAGACACTCATTTAAGAGTTAATTTCAGTTTACACAAAAGCAGTCCTGTATAAGTACATGTTCATATATGTCATTCTAGGGTTACTATAAGGGTTTATTTGTCCATTTAAAGTGATTTCTTAGGTAAACTCTGTGCTGATGGTTCTACTTAGAATGGTGTTTGTTTTGCATTTTAATGATTGATGATTTTTGTCTGGAACAAACTAATTGGTGTGTGGAAATTCACCTTTGTGAGAAGCACCAGTTACTTTTCTGATTATTGGTATTTCTCTTCATGTTTGTAGTCCAGGGGCACCGTATGCATCACATTTCTGTATGCTACTGTATGTACATGGTGTATATCATTTAAATTGAACCACATGCCTGCTGCAGTCATGTATTACAAAAGCTGTCCAACTTTGGCAGACGGTTTTTGAAAAAAACTGAGAAAAAACACTTGAAAGTGACAAGTATTTCCATGCACACAGACAAATATTAGACTTAGATTCTTTAAACTGTTCCACAGTTGTAGTAATGGCAGTTTGTGGCACAGCCTGCTGTCTGACCACATTAACAAAGGCCAAACTGCTGCTGCCTTTTGTGTGTCTATATCGTTCCATTACTCACAGAGGCAATAAATCTCAAATCAAGTTTACACTTAACTTTCTTGTTAACGCTCTTATATAGACCAGCCATTATCAATTTCTTTCTGTTAAGCAAGCAGAAGTGAAAGATCTGAGGAATGTATTATAGCTTTTATGGCAGTGCTCTAGGGTGTCTTTTATACAAGGATAAATAAAAGGCGCCTTTCTAAAATACGAGTCTGAAGCAGGCTAATCATAAAATAACTGTTAGGACAAGTGTCTACATTGCACATAAAATATTACTCAAGTCAAAATGTTTATTTTGAAAATAATGTTACATTCTATCCCTGACAAGCCAAAATTGCCTGAAAAATGGGAACCACCACCATAACCCTGTCATAGGAACATGGGTGATTGTAGATTTATGGCACAAATTCTTAAGGGATGTGCCCCAAAACAAAGTGTGATTTTTCTTAGATCTGGCATACATTATCTGATGGAATGCTGGATTTCTCTTTTTCTTCGCTTTTGTCAGATTTGCCTCTTGTCGCCTTTAAAACTTTGATCAGATGCAGAGATCCCCGAGCTTGAGTTTAAACTTTACTTGTTTGCTTCCTTTGGTTTATGAAACACAGTTATTTTGTTTTTTTCCATTTAAGTAAATTAGGGTTAATTAATTAGTGGTTTTTCTTGTTTTAGTGTCAAGAGCAAATTGGCTTTAACAAAGTGCTTTCTTCTTTTGTCCTCCATGCAGATGCAGAACCGCATGGCAGTCCTGATGTGTAACCTGAAGCCAGCCAAGATGAGAGGAGTGGTGTCCCAGGCTATGGTCATGTGTGCCAGCTCACCAGACAAGGTGGAAATCCTTGACCCTCCGAGTGGAGCAGTGCCAGGGGACAGAGTTACTTTCCAGGGCTTCCCAGGTACCATGAACCTATTACTGTACCCTCAAAAACTGATTCATCAGTAGCATGAAGACGAAATGTTAAAACCCTCTCTAACCAAACAGATAACCTGTGATATTTTTTCACCAACTTCTAAGTGTCATTTTAAGAAGACAAGTGTAAGACTTTCCAAATCCAGTTTCCACAACATTCCTGACTTGAAGCAATGAAGAGTGTTATTGAACTCTTTCTCTGCCTGAAACAACATGGCAGTTTCCACATTGATTTCTCTTAAGACACAAGTCATGACACAGTGTCAGACCCCACTCAAAGCTCCCATCAGTGGACCCCCTTCGTTCTGTTCTGTGGCGGCCAAATGGTTCATAACTGCTGATTGGACAGCAAAGCTCACTGCCAGGCATGCAACCTACTCTGTTTTTTTACAGTCAGTCAGAAAGATATTTGTCTCTACTATCCTGCCAACTTTAAACCAGTGTAAGTGAGTGTTGTGAGAAAAAAACATGTGAACCCTTTTCCCTGTTAATTAACGCATTAACTTGACTCAAAGAATCAAGTTTCAAACATGATCTCTGACGAATGTGGCCAAGAATCAAAGACCACCTCCAACAGGCTAGTATGGTTGTGATTTATCTCACTGAAGTTATCAAAACTGAATTATACTGGGAAGAACATGACTGATCTCATTACCCATCTATTCTATTGAAAAACAATAACTAACATGGGATTTTCCCATTCTAAAAAAAAAAAAAAGAAAAAGTGAAGAGCAGAATTTGATGTAGTTGATTCTGTGGTCCAAGCATCTCCAGCCCAGCTGCATCAGTTGAGGCTTGATCCCTGCTGTATGTCCCAGCCACTCCAAAAGCTGTTTCATTCATGAGGAATCCCTTTGGCCAGAATAACTTTTATTGATATGACATTAAATCGTCATATTGAAACCATCCTCTGAAAACATGGTTCACCGGGGAACAGAAAGAGTTGAGGATAAAGCAAAGGAAGGATTTATGGATTGTTTGTTGTGGTATTGTTTGTATAAAACAAGACAGTAAAATTCAGAGAGTTTTTGGAAAACAAATAATGAAAAATAAGAGGTGAAAGAAGTTTATTTTTTCCAAAGTCTCCCATATTTCTCCCACCAAAGGCGCCATAGTTGCAGAGTTGCTACGGGTGTGAGTACATGGTTGTAATTGCCCACATTTCCCCAACGAATGGGGCCCAGTACTTCTGCTTGAAGTTAAGAATATACGCAAGTTGCTCATCAAAACCTCCTTCACGCTTCTGATCAAAACTGATTGTTGCCACCCTCGGGTTGTAAACCAACAGAAATGGCAGCCTTGGGAAATGAAACACATTCTTGTCCTCATACCGTGAGATGGTCATTTAGGGATTACTAGCTGTGATTTTTCACATATGCCATACAGCATCAAAAACAAAGGCATCATGAAATGAGAACCTCCCAGGATGAGTATTTTGATTCTTAGAATTTCGGACAGAAATCTTTTTTTACTTTATTTTATTTATTGTTTTATTTTCAAAAATAGCAAAGAACAACTTCTCGCTTTAAAAAAACAGATGCTTAAATCACTTATTTTTTTTTTTTGTATTCAGTTTGTTATACAGATGGTATCAGTGTATGCTGAGTATATAAAACCCAGGCAGTAAAGTTAAATGTCACCTGTCACCTATGCGTCTAGCTTCCAGCATAAATATCAAAATGGCATTTCAGTAGGTTATCCAAGGACACCACATACCAAAAACTATAAAAAAAAATAGTACTGGATCCCTAAATCCTGTGTGTGTGATGGATGGGCAGAGGAGAAAAACAGAAGAGTTTCTAATGTTTCAAACTGATGTCTTGTCTACAGGTGAACCAGACAAAGAGCTGAATCCCAAGAAGAAGGTGTGGGAGCAGGTTCAGCCAGACCTGCGCACAGACGACCAGTGTGTTGCAACCTACAAGGGATCTGCCTTTGAAGTTACCGGCAAGGGAGTGTGCAAAGCCCAAACCATGAGCAACAGTGGAATCAAATAAAATAACAGGGCTGCTTGAAATAGCTCAGTGTTTACTTGGCAATCATCTTCAGTGACGATGATGGTGTTGAGAAACAGGATGGTGATCAATGGAAGAAAATGCTTTGAAGATGTTCAATAAAGGGATTTGAAAATTATACATGCTTTTAAAGTGTTTTCTAAGAATTTTGTCTGATGACAATCTGTTCTTTTTTTATTTCTAAAATACACAGCCTACAAAGTAAATTTAATCAAACAACTGCTCTTCCTTCAATCCACCAACTTAGTCTTAGTCCTGAGTCGCATTAGCTTGATTGTGCTTTGATTTTGAGGTTATGACTGTAAAGGACTTATTGTGCTGGACTCCGGCGGCCACTATTGGTTTCCACTCCATCTAGTCTTGGGCATTTTAATTAGGAGGAGATGAAACAGGGATGTTATACTACAAAGCCTAACAAAAACAGATCAGGTTCTCAAGCTTTTTGCAGGGGCTATTTAGATGCTACTCAGGCCCAGCTTTACAATCTCCCACTGTCTGTCTCTCATTGTGGGCCCTGTGATGCCAATGCCATGTGCTTTATTTTATTGTCCTCCTTTAAAGAAAAAGTTTACCCACCTTCTAAGTATCAGACTACACAGAAGAAACAGACAGAGGGCTGTGCACCAGGGCCTCTAATGTTACATCAGCAGTAATTAAGGCCATCCACTCTACTAAAACATCTGTCATGGGTCAAAGCTCTCTACCATGCACAACTTGTGCTAAGTGTTCGAGTCTTATTCTTAAACAACCAGAAAATTTAGTGTATTTCCTTGTGCTCATGTTAAAATGAGGAAAAAATATATACTTTCAAGGAAAAACCTAAACTTGCATGCCAGTAGTTTATTATTTTTAGTGTATGTTTTTAAAGAGAATTGCTCAACAGATGGACTTGTAACTACCAAACTGTAACATTCACGTTTAACAGGCTGCACAAGGGGGAGCTGCACAGTTATTCTCAGAGCAGTTTGCTGTCCCACTTAAAGCAACACTACAACATCTTTGCTACCAGTTAGCTAAATCAAAAAAAGAAAAAAAAAGGGGATATTGTTGTACAAAATTTTATACTTTCTAATAAATCTTCAAAATATTACATGTCCTGTATATTACTAAATCATCAAAATTTAAAACATAAACTCCTCATATCAAGTTCAGTGAAATAATGTGAAATAAGTACAAGGGATTCTTAGGAGCAACATACTTAAGCGATGTTGCAATGCTCGAGCTGTAAGCAAAATTAAGATTTTACTGCTGTTCTGGAGACATTACACACATAAATGCTGAGAAATAGAATAGTGACACATTCCAACAAACTAACCCATGTTGGTACATGTCAGGCCACCAGTGCGCGGTGCATTTATAAGAAATGACAGAAGGTGTATTTCAGCATACCTACATCTGCAGCTCCAGCCTGCTGCTGCTGCTGCTGTTACTTTTGTTTCAAAACAGCAGCAAAGTAATACATTGGTTGGGTCTGGTTTGCTTCATGCTTCACATCAGAGACACTGGATCATAGCTCTTCTGATGTGGGCATAAACACACTTGTTGCAGCACACAAATATTCTCCAACCAGTGCTTGAACACCTGCCTGATAGTCAATTAAACTGTGCGCTCTGTGGTGGGTGTAAATGTTTAAATGAATAAATGAATTCATCTGTGCTTTGTAGACACCCCCCACCCCAACCCCCCCGAACACCTCAAGTAAAAATAACTGTTTAGAAATCCTCAATGAGGAAAACCTCTTATTTTGGTTTCGATGACATAGACAGCTGTTGTAAGTGACCTCTGCTGAGGCGTATTCTCACCTAAACCACAGTGTTCTTTCATGGTTTTCTGCGACCAAGAGGAGTGTTGCAACCTGAGAAAAAATTCACTCCAGGATATTTTGAGTCAGACATTTCGCAGACTATACATGCCTTAATTGAATTTTCAGCTGCGACTGGCGCACACCGTGTACACTCCTAGAGTATCTGCTCATTTGTCGTCCATACTTACTGCATATTATCAAAGTTTTCCTGATTAGTGCATAACCCTAACCCTCACAATTCGAGTGCTGTGGCTGTAATGCGAGGCAGTGATTGGGGCCATAATTACTGATTTTATGAATGGTTGTTTCCGCCACATATTGCTTATGCTGTGCGATGAGGCACACATCCAAACATTGCTGTTGCACTACTCATGTCCAGCTGTATCTCCTATGCTCCAGACGTTTCTGTAGGTTGGTTGTCAATGCCAAAAAAACTTAGAACCAAAAACCTGTAGGTGTTGCAGCTTCATCATTCCCACCTCATTCTGTATCCTCCAGGTTATTATGTCCTCCTCATGACCTCAGTAAAGAAGTCTTCAAGCAGGCCGTCATGGAAGTAGACATAAAGAAATGCAACACTTTCAGACATGACCTAATGTGAAAAACAGAATTTTGGAAAATATGAAAACAACTCTTTTCTAATGAAGCTTAACTGACCCATCAGAAAACAGGATTTGGTGTGTTGGTAACTATGACTAACAGGCAAATTTAATATAATTTCTCTGTAAACGTCGGGTTTCAGAGTTCCACAAGGGCTGACCCGCCGTGCAGTCAGGACATCATGAAACAGCAGGGGCCATGAGGAAAATATTTCTCATTTATGAAGCCAAGTAGTCAGTTTGCAGCAAGGCGTGAAAGTCGAGCTATGACAGGTCTTTATGAAGGAATGCTGACCTTTGGGATGAAAGTCATGATTTTGTATTGGGCAATAAGAGTTTCATTTCCATATTGCCAGATCTAATTTAGTGTGAATTAAGACATTGTGTGTTTTTTGATTACTTCAAGACCCTTTGGATGTGTGTAGAGTCCTGTCAAATTGATAAATGTGTTATTCCCTAACTTCATTTTTGAAAATGATGTATTAGCTGCCTGTCCTTCTCATTGTGTTTGTTGTGTAGCAATATAACTCCCCCGTTAAAGATGACTTGAACTGTAGGATCAACTGCTCAAGTGCTCTTCATGCAAACGCTGCACCGTAAAAGAGAGACTCTCACTGAGCAATAAATATATTTTTGTTTTGCCTGGTGACCTCCAACATTTTAAATTTTAAAAATATGAAACTTGACTTGATATTGTGTAATTTATCTCTATTAAGGGAATAAAGTGATCCCTTCTTTTTAGGTCCTCACTCTAAGTATGTGATGGTGATTTTTACCTTGAATGCAGGAACATGTTGTATTTTCCAACCTAACTGTCAGTAGGTCTGTACCAGGCAAACTAAGGATACATATAAACTTTATCTCCAATATACTTTCTTGCTTATGTCTGTACTTCTGTTCCAGGACTCGCTGTACAGCCGCCATATGGCAATAATTTGGCACTTTTAATGAATAAATTTGATTGATAGTAACATCACATCATTTATTAATACCAAACCTAAAGTGTTAATTCAGAGAGATGCTGTTTATAAATCGAAGAATTAGCAAATAAACTTTGCTTTGACAGACAGTGCAACATGATACCCTTTACAGCCCTTGAATGCTCCATCATGGTGTCTAGTTCTTACATCATGGAAAATTTGTTAAATGTGACCAATCAGAATTTGGAGCAGTTCACCAATAAACAAACAACCCACAAATTAAAATAATCAACAGCGTTGTTTCAATAATAGCAGTAGATGGTAAGAAACATGTTTTGGATGGAAGAAAACTGCAGAGAGTGCTGAGGGAAAGACAAACCTCAATGGACATATTTTGGCTATAGATGAAAGAGCAGCTCTTGCATGCTCCTCTGTGTGTGGTTTCATGCTTCGCCAGTGTTCACAATGAACAAAATTATCCAAGCTCCTTTTTCAGCTGGAGAAAATCTATTATCCATATTACAGGCCGTGCTGGACATTTTTAAATTCACTGCTAACATAAGAAGCCGGCGTCGCTATATCTTGTCTGTGTGAAGTGAGTTTTCAGCTGGTAGCATCAGTGAACAAACTCCTGCATACTGTCTTCACTTGTCGCCTAATTGCAGCGACTTTTCTGTCACTTGGTCTTAATTCATCAGGGAACCACATGACGCACAGAATATTTGAATTCCTGAGGAGCAACACAGTTCAATATAATACTTAATACCACAGAAAACAGCTGTAGGCTATCTTCAGTCTGTGTCATGCTGTCTGACAGGTCCAGCATGAAGCAGGAAATCAATACCAGTTATTCTATAAACATGGCAAACAGATAAAAAGCAAGAGAGAAAAACTGTAAAACAGATTACCGTAACAGAACATAATGCATCAAAGTCACTCGGTATAAAGATTCAGCTTTCATCCAAAAAAATGTTTTGCAATAAATTTGAAAAAAAGATAAAAAGAGATATATAACCCAACATAAGAAAAACACACACACATAAAAAACATTTTAAGTTCATTCTTTAACAAAACCAATAGTTGACAACATTATTTCACCTTAATGTCTGTCCCGTAGATGCTCATTTTGCATGGTCTTCCTAATGAAGTTTGCTAAATAAAGACCATGATGTGCTTGAAAGCTCAAAAAGCCATTAAGTGAATCTTTGAAACTGAGTTTTTTTGGTATATATATTTACCCCTCCAATGGTTGAGAATAAACTTAAAAGTTCCAAAATATATATATGTATGATACATATATCACACACAATTTTCTGTCCTCAGCTGATCTGTATGGTTCTGTCTCGATGTTTTTCCTCGTATATATTTCCACTGTTACTCCTTCATCCTCATATAACTTGGGAGTAGTTTCCAATAACTTTCATGCAGATTTGGTTACCAAATATAAAAAACATTTCTGCTCTCTTATATTTAAAAATAACGTGCTGGCTATATGTTTATTCCACTGTAAAGTAGGCCCCTTTCATAGCAGATATTTTAACTCAACCCCTTATTAGAAATGGCTCTGTTCTGTCTCCATAACTCATGACAGTGTGACAGCGAGCCGGCTCACACAAAAGCAAGACCCTGAAACTGAAGCAGCTAAATAGAATTCCACCATCATTAATTGTATTATTTCCATCTGTGCTTTTCCCCACCATGACATGTCAAAATGTCTTCTGTCAAAAGAGGCATTTATTTGTGGTGACAAGCTGAATAATTTAAAACAAAGGGAACAAAATGGAACCAAAGGTCCTTTATCAGCAGATATGACTGCCTCAGCGTAAAGGAATGGGAACAAATGAACATGAAAACTCATTGTACCTTTGAGACACCTTGAGAGTTGCTGTGCTGACCACAGGAGGGCAGAACCCCACCACTAAATTACCACCATCAGTGCACAAAGAATAGGCTTTGTGCGTTTCATTGAAGGGTTAAACATGCTTGATTGAGCTGACCTTTAGTATGGTGAATTGCCTTTTCTCCCTCTGTTGACATTCAAGCCAATTTGAAGTGGCGGAAGGAAAGTCCTTCTCATGCAGAATCATTCATTGCTGCAGTGATGTGTAAAAGGATGCAGAGGAGGAGGAAGTATTATATGACTGTATAATTATCCTTCCTAGCAAAACGCTTTGTTTGTGCTTATCTGATCCATTTGCGATACTGATCCATACCAGGCTGATACATCTCGCCATCTTCTTCCTTTCAACTCTCAAAGCGTTGAAAGGCCATATTGCAAACTAAAATTTAAGGTTCAAAAAAAAAAAAAAATCAGAACAGAACAAATAAGGATGTGGTTAGCGCCCCCCCTAATTGCTGGACCTGTTGCCAAAGAATAAAAAAGGAAAAAGCTGCTGAGACATGTGTTTTGAGTTGCAACCTTCACTCTTATAACCTCATTTGTTAGCTGATGGCTGAGGAACTGTAAAACTCAAAACATTTTGTAAGGGCTTTATTTGTCAGCACAGATCATAGATCAGCTCGGTAACTCATTCAGGGCTAAAAATAAAACACCTTACACAAAATACTGACCCAGGGCTGAAGTTATGAGGCAGCAACACTTTAAGTCCTCCCAGGATCTGGGGTCTTGATGAGGCCAGTTATCCTTCAGGCATGTAGAGACACTTCCAGACATTGTAGAGGATAAGACAATGGCAGAGAGAGTCTCCAGTGAGACTCAGGTGGAGCTTTGCCCTCTCAGACAACTCTGGTTTTGTCTTAATTTTCCTTGACACTTAATGAGTCAGTCTGAGTGTGCGTCTTTAGGCCCCTTGGACGGGGAGGAGGGAAGTTCCCAGGGGGAAACTTCTGAGGTGAGGACCGTGATTAGAATCAAACAAGGACACCACTGTCCCCTGCATCCACAGGTGAAACCCAAGATAACAAGGAAAGCAGAGGTGAATGGGAGCTTTTTGGACAAATTAAGGCTTGAAGTTGAGACCCTGTACTGTTTTGGTTTATGGCTTCTTGCCTGTTAAAGGGCCTATTTATAACATAATGGCTGATTCGTACGCCACCAGTTAAGGTGATGGGTTCCTGGGTATGATGGCAGATGACAGTCTGAAGTGTAGGGTAAGGGTAATTTTATACCTAGTGAACTGGTGAACACAATAATTTGATTTACAGAGTGAGAGTTGGACAAGGAGCTCTTGTTTCACTGTGGTTGTTGTCTTATAATGTATTATTATTCAGAGAATGAGATCAGTTTACCTTCCCAAGCTCTGTCAGGGATTTTGTTTGAGGACAAAGTCCAACTCACATGAGAGCAGATGGAGTGTAGATGCAGTCAATTACCATATGCAGACAAGTGATATAGTGATATTAGTGAAAGCGCCATGTAATCCAGCTTTGTCTTGAATAACACGCGGTGCACTCAGCGCAGCAGCTGTTTTAGGTATAAACAACACAGACAGACATTATTGGTGCCCGCAGTCCGTACTGTAGTTGCCACATTGGATATAATGTTCCCATTTTAATGCCTGTTGATTTGGTTTATTTGCTCATAGCATTTGGGGGGAAAACCCCTCGTTCATGGACAGGAGGGGAAGTGCTGATGCATGGTTTTGACATCCTGGCACTGAATCACTAAATAACCACATATGAACACAATCAAACTGTAAACTCGACCGAGAGCAGGCTAACTTTTTACATCCTAGAAATATGCTGGCATGTTCAACAGACTTGATATTTTTGACAGCGAGAGGAGGACATGTTTTTTATATTGTCACGTGAAAATTATAGATTTAATGACCCATATTGTTTTTTATTATTGATATTATAGCACCATTACTCCGCTCAGACGTGGAGCAGGTGATTCAATTTTTTAATGTTTCTGCTTTTTCAGCTGCCCATGGATCAGCAGCTGTGACTAATGAGCTCTTTCAGTGTGTTCAGTAACGCAGCATCGGAGTCAGACAATGGAAATACTGAGTGTGATGACTTCAGTGTCTCCTAATAGTCAGACCAAAGGGCTGAAGTCCAGACCCCCCCAAAAAAACACACCTGAACCATGCTGCTGACTCACTGTTCTGTGTGTGTGTCTCCTGGTTACAAACGCCACTCAACAGCCAAGAGGGACACGGTGGGCTCTGATGACACCCCCCCCGACTGGAAAAACACAAAGCCCAAGCTATGACTGTTTCTGTCAGATCTTTCGCTCAGTGGTGGAGCAACACTCTCTTTTTAGGAATATTCTCATCACTTGCTGCCTTGTAGTCCTTTTATCACTAATAAAGATTTACAGTCACATCTGTTGTATGTTTGGTGCCATGAGGGTCTTGTTTTTTTTTTTTTTTAAACCACGTAATCATGCATAGGGGGATGGAAATTGGCCGGTCCAATGATTTCAGACCAGTTTATCTCAGCCATCATTTTATGGATTGCCATTAAATTCTGAGCAGATATTTATGTCGACCAGATGATGAATTCTCTTGAACATGGTGATCCTCTGATTTTTTCTCTAATGCCATTATGAGGTCAAGGTTTTGGTTATCCAGTGATACATTCAATGCATGGATTGGTACAACATTTTGCATATAAGTTCACAATGGCTTTTGTAATCCTCTTACTTTTTCTCTGGTGCCACCATGAGGTTGACTTTTTGGACAGCGATACTCTGTGTACAGTGCTGATTAGCAAATTTTATCATGAACTGAGATAGAGAGCATGGTTAGCATTATACATGCTAAACATTAGGATGTTAGCATTTTTCATGGTAAACATGTTAATATGATGATTTTAGCATTTATCTCAGAGCACAACTGTGCTAAAGTACAGCCTCATAAAGCTGCCAGCAAGGCTGTAAACCCTTGATTCTGTGCAAAGAAGCCCACAAGTGGCATGCCAAACTACCACAGCACCTCAACCTCACAGTCTAAATCGTAACCATATAATTTAGGGTTCACCATGATAAATCTGAGGCTCTGAATCCAGCATAGTGACCCTCAGTTTAAAACCTATCAGTCAGGTCTGCCTTATCATTTAGCAGTTGATTGAGAGATATGCTCTGTGTCACGTAGGAGTATAAAGCCGCCCCCTTCACTGATCTTATCTAACAGGAGGCCTCAGATTATGTTACAGGAGTAAACAAAAAAAAAGTCACAGGGATAAATGGAGCTCATTCCTCCACATAATGACAAATGTTAAAAAATGTCCCCTGATAAACAGACTACTACTGGCTCCCTCTATCAGATGAGGATTCAAAGTTCTTTTAAAATTAATTTTGAACCAGTAACACTAGAGTTGTTGCTTATTTTCCTTCAGAGAGAAAAAATGACAGTTTTTATGGTTATTTACTGTCCTTCAGGGCTTTCAAATGATCTTTAAACAATAACTTGGGAAATTATTTGTTCATGATGTAAGGCCTGTACATGTGTAAACAAGTGTTGAGGATTATGTCACTGGGGCAAAGCCAGGCACTAATAAAGTGAGCTGTCCGGTGTGCTGAATCCAAAAAGGAATATGACACAGGAGATTGAATTGTATCAAATGCCATCACACAACTTTTATTAAGATAGAATAAGAAAATAAAAATCATCACAGGACATTTTTATGCACAACTTTTCTAAGCTGACTGTTTTATTCATTTTGAGTAGTTTCAACCTAAAATATTTCAGATTTTCTTTTATTGTATATTAAAACCATTATGACCCATAAAAGACAAGTTTATGGTAGCACATAGGTATTACATATATATATGTATAATATATGTATATTTATGTATATGTGTGTGTTTGTGAGTTAGTGTGTGCTGTGTGTGTGTATAGGCCAGTTGCTGGTTGTGTGAGAAGAATAGATTGCATGGGAATCCTGCTTTTTTCTCATAGTGGAACACTGAAAGGATGTCCACTAAAGAATCACATCAGCCCGTCCCATGGAGACGCTTAGATAAACACACAGCTAAAATAGACGGGGAGTCAGGTTGCACCATGAGGTATTGGTAAGAGAAAGGAGAAGCAAAAAGCATTGTGAAAGCATTGTGGTCGCTCTATTTTCTATCCCAGGTAATTTTTTTCCCCCCCTCTTTGCAGACCGGACACCCATAATTTCTCAAACAAACACAAAAAAACATCCTTCAAAGCCTCAAAACAAAAGCCTGGAGACCTGATATAATAATTGGAGTTGGGTGAGTGTAGTGGGTTTGTCTCAGGAGTCAGTCATGGCCTGGGGAGACAGCTGGACGGAGCAGGGAGGCTTTTGGATGGGGCCGAGTGTATCAGTTGATGGTCAATGGGGTCGTGACATGGAGAAAAAAAAACTATGAAAAGTTAGGGGTCACTTACAACAACTGTCATCACTTAGCATTAGCTATTTCACCTGAGGACTCAGCGGCTGAGGAGACTGCCACTGACTGAGGCTTGAATCACTCTTTGAATCACTGAGCAGCTCTGCTTTGCACCATTTTACATCTGGGTTGCGTTTTTTTATTTGACTGCCAAGTTACTGCCACGCAGACTTTGATTTACCCACAATTATCTATTGTTTTTTCTGAGTTGTTGAACAAGACAGAAAAGGGGAGCAAGAAGCAAAATGCTTTCGACGGGGCTCCACCTTATGCTGTGTATTAATATAAAAGCTTTTTGAAAACACCCAGGCCCAAAGTGAAATTCCCCTTATGAATCACGCACCAGTATTTGGAAACCAGAGTCAGTCTCCCAATAACTTTGTCAAAGGGTTTTGGTGGGGCTGACATGATCATTTTATCCTTTGGAACCTCAAAAACTATCCAGGCTGTCATTGGACATTTATTCCCTTTTCATCCTCCACCAGAGATGTTTAGAGTGTGAGTGAAATCATTTGGGAGACAAAAATAGAGAGCACCAATACAATCAAAGCAATAACTCATAACGCAAATATACAAGTGTGTGATCACAGGGGTTTTTATGCAGATGTTATGATTCCCAATCAAGTAGCGTGTAACAGTGAAACAATGAATGTGCTGAAGGTCAACACTCTGAAAGAAATGAATCTTTTGATATTTACCCTCATGCGATGACCATCGTGGAACAAACAATCAGCAAAGTGTTGTATGACATCAGGAGTTTTGGAATGGGGCGATTTTTGGCCCAGTAAAACATTTTCCAATAAACACAGACACCAACTTCGATTCCTGAGCTAACACCAATGATGTACTGCCTGTGGTACTGCATTATGGGTAAAAAGAAAATGTTGCAATTGAAACATACAGTTGAGACACAGTGTACAATTGAAACAAAATGTGGTTATTTGCTGGGCACTCTCTGACACATTCT
>JAUZTA010000024.1:1782081-1797490 GCA_034780835.1 Ctenochaetus striatus
CCTGACATGGACCTTGAAAATCTTATTCACACTTAGAGAAGCAAGGAGATGTAATTGATTCTCGGGCTTGTTACCAAACATTCTTGAGGGATATTCAGTTTTCACATTTGACCATGTAGTTTGGGGTATTTTTTCTACAGTTATGACAACAACACTCACTGAGACCTGGGAACACAGCGACATCACTAAAATTAAATCTGATGGGGCAAGAAGCAGCCTGACGATTGTATAACTTATGAGCAAGCCAGTGCTCTATCCAAAGACCCATTTACTATGCAGCTTTGGGCTGTACTTGATGAAAAACGACAGTTCTGAGAGAAACATGGGGAAAACTTTGGTCATCAATCATAACAGCAGGCACACTCTGAGACATGTCCACCAACGGCCAATTTAGAGATTGGAAGACGAAAGACAGCCTTTCAGAAAGCTCTCTCATGACCCACATCTACAGACAAACACCGTGAAATACAGCATTAAACTTAAAACACTGACTCATGCAACATCATTTATATTCAGAAAAAATACGGCAGTGGTATTGATGAAGTCACCAAATGGATGATGTAAGTTGATGGCACACTTCTGCGTGGATGGAAATGTCACATGATATTTACTGCGCTATCACGAATGCCTCAAAATTTATACCATACAGTTTGACACAGATTTAGACCAAGGTTTAAGCTTGTCTTGTATAGTAAGACATGCAATGAACATGTAAGATTGCTGTTATGGCAGGATATATGGGAGCCTTCCACTGCTTTTTTTTTATGAGGTAAACCAAAAATGAGTCTCTGTTTTAAGTGTGGCTGACTTGGGGATTTGTTGAACTGTATACTATGATTTGTCATGTGGCCTCCTGTATGTTGTTGCTGTCTAGCGTCTTGTAAGCCCATATGGGCTGGACACATGTGGCGCAGGACACTCACATAAACAAATCAACCAGTCAGTGTTTAAAGGCTGTAAGATCATCTGATTATTCATGTTTCTTGCTCTATATAACTTTTTTTTTTTGCAATATTACTCATTTTAAGATCTGCTACATTATCATGAGCACTAGTATTAACAGTCAAAACTGTAAAATAAGAAGTTGTTAGATAAAAAATAAAAAGTAGAGACTAGGAATGGTGTCACAGTCCAGGATTGTTTGCCTCAAAATATTATATACTAATTTCAAACAAGCTAATGAACCAAGAGTGTTTTTTCATTTGCATGTGATAAGACAGTGTAGGTGAGACAGAAGGATCCTTGATCTCTGGGTAATCAAGTTTTTTAAGTGTCACATGCAGTATATGCAGTGGTGTAGCTATGAGTCATTGGCCTCCTTGGGGGCTCATATCTCTCTGGTCACCCACTTGTTTTCATTAAAGCCCCCGAAAATCAAGTTTTAAACCTTGTTATCATGGCCATATGGTATTTTTCAAGTACAAGACATATCATGAATAAAATATATCACCATGTCAGAGCATTTCTGCAGTGTACCAATAACAGTCTGCCTCCTAAACATGGATTCAGGCATCCAGGGTTTAATAAGTAACATACCTAAGGAATCAATCGTGTCGACCTGCGGGGTTGGGCTGAGGTTAAACAAGGCGTATCAGATGAGAGGCCAGGTGTAGTTACTCGGAGATTCACTGTTTTAAAGTCATGGCAAAGACATGTTCTTTTGTTGGTTGCAAAATTGCAAAAAGATAAATCCTGAGCCTTGATGTATGACCAAAGAATCCAGCAGTCACACCTTGGCTTGTGGTAGCCTTTTTCTAAAGCTCTGCTTTTCCAGAAAACTCATATTGAATCCTAAAGCTGTTCCATTTATGTATCTTGGAGACACAACAAGAACAAGCCAGCATGTTGATCAACTGGTAAGTTTATGTTGTTTTTGAGTGTTTTTTCCATTGACTGTGCCCAAACAAATATGCAGTGTGCTGATGTTGATGGTGGGTGTTGAGAAAGAATTAAACTCAAAGCAGTTTTTCCAGATAGAGAAGCTGCTGATGAGGTTTATGTGTTTGGTGATGAGCCGAAGCTGCAGGCAGTTACATACATCCACACGTACTTCATGGAGGCGAAGCCATATACCTTCATCTAAGCAAATATAATGCATGTTGGCATTTATTTCCTGAAAAAAACACCTTACAAATATGTGACTTTGATAAACTGAGAGCCGTTTTTAGGGGTTAATTCAATGCCCTGAGAGGAACTTTAAATAATCCTGCTGGAATTTTTCTCCAGCAGTGGGCCTCTCAAATTGTCATAAACTTTCACCCTTTTAGCATCAGCAATATCCCAGAGGCACAGAGCTTAACCTCCTAGACAACCTCCAGACGCCTTGTAAACTGCAGTGACAGGTCAAACATCCATAGAGTACATCACAGAAAAACTGAGGAAAAACGCCTGGGTGTTTTTTATTACTGTCATCTGTCCTGGTCCTTGCTGTTTTTATTGGTTTGATGTGATGGGACCAGATGTCTCTTGGTGTTACCTTTGATCTGGTTAAATTTGTTTTGTCTTCATACAACCAAAAGAAAACCCTTTAAAGGTACAAAAAAAAAGGATGACACAAATTCCTGTGGCGCCTTTCTAATTTTTTCTACAGTAATGTTACACTGAAGCAATGCTGTATGTGCTTACAGTTTTAGGTCAAACCTGGCAACTTTAGAGGCAACACATTGATGTCAGATGCTGTTATGCAAGGTGCAAAGTCCGACAATTCAATTACAGAGTTCTGGGGTTCAGTACTGGAGGAACTGAGGATCGATTAGACAGTCTGCCCGACCTCCTGAAGTTCCAAGATGAGCTGTCTGTCACATGTCCTCTGCAAACTTAAGCCCACAAAGCACTCAGAGACTTTTCAGGGACGACAAGAACATAATAGACAGAGACATTATGTAAAAGCCACCAATTAAATCAGCTGAGAGCTTATCTTACAGTGGATGATCTCATCACTCAGAAATGATGCTTTGTGACAATGAGGTGCATCCTGTCCTTTCACAATATAAAATTACCGGCTCCTGACCAAAGCTGTTGTATACAAGACATTCATCCCGCATCCTTCTTCTGTTAACTCTGATGTCCTGCACTGAGCAGCTAAAGAGGCAACAACAGCTTGGAAAAAGGGTATTTAAGGTCAACAGCTCAAAATATTTTCTTACTCGTGCAACATCGACCACAAGTTTCAGATCAGCCATTGCTGACCAAACAATATCCACAGATGTTGTGTTCAGATGTTTAGCTGCTGGAAAGAAGAAGAGAAGAAGAAATCAGAGGCTTTCGTGAATGATGGTTTTCTTGTTGTTGAGGGTTTATACTAATTTCATGTAGTTTTTTCTTTTCTTCTTCTTTTTTTTTTTGGTCTTCAGTTGTGCATATTGATTTTTGATTTACAAGACTGCGCACTGCTGTTCCTACAAAATATTCAAGCTCTTTTCTGTGTGCTCTTTGGTCAGCTTTGGAAAGCAGTGATGGCAGCCCCTGCGGTTTCTACAGTTACTTTGTCTCGTAGAAAAAGTCACGAAATTTAATACAACGTAAGGGGGATATTGCAAGGTTTGTACAAAATGATGCCCAACACTGTTCACATCTAATATTGGAAGTTTTATAAGTATAATCAAAGTAAAATTAGTTAAGCAAAGTAGCTAGCTAGCTACTTCTGAGCACGGATCTAGCTGAAGACAGGCTCCTTTGCTCGAGGCATTAAAAACAGTCTGGTTGATGGGTAACGTGTCACTAGACTCACTTCTTAAAATGCAACTCACCTGCTCCAGTGATGCAGCAAAGATGAAATCTGAAAAACATAATCCAGTAACAGGCAAAGGTATCAGGATGAACAAGACCATTCAACTTTATTTCCCAAGGTCCCAAATAGTTTAGTAAATGTGGCCATACAAAACACTTATATATATAGTTTATAGCACGCATATATATATATATATATACATTTTTTTAACTTCTGCAATGAAGTTAAAAAATTTCAGAATTAGAATAAATGCTGAACTAATTAGAGTGGCTAATAGGCCAAAAAACACAGGAATATTCCTTTAAGTTTCTTACAGACTTAGTTGGTAAACTCTTTGCAATGAGAGTTCTGTTTTTACTTGTGAAAGTCAAAGTCAAAGCACTTGTTGCTTCCAGCAACGCCACTGGTTTCAAACAATGTGTCACTGGCAAAAAGACCTAACAAAACTAAACCCAAGATAAAAGATGAAAAGGGCTGTTGACTCCAATTTTCACAAATAAGATCCACATGCAAGCTAGGAAGGTACAACAACTGCGACTACACAAACTTTGAGATTCAGTGTGTTTTTCTTCACGTCTCTGTTAGTGTGTGAATCCAATATGTGCTGTAATCAATGCCAGGCGCCCTGAAACTCTCACGTAGAAGAGCAATAAAGTGTAAAAGACCTGAAAGTTTGACCTTGACAAATGTGAAAATCCGCTGGTGATGCTGCAGCAAGGTTGGTTGAAATCATATTACTGCATGAGATGAGATGACAGCACAACATCATGAGTAATGTGAGAGTTGTGCAGGGCAAACATATTTACGTAGCAGATGTTTGACTTCGTGGAGGTCTGCTACTTGAAAATAACACTGATTTACACTGACTGTCACAAAAACATTAGAAAGACTAAACCCTGAGTCAAACCAAATCAAATGGTAATGGTTTGGTTGGCAGGGAGAGCAACACGACACAGTTAAAGAAAATCAATTAAATTCTCATTTTTAGAGAGCATGACATGAACTCTTCTTCGGGAACAATTAGTCAACTTTCAGTTGGCCCTAATTGTGGTGGAGGATCACATTTGTCATGGTGGTTTTGAAAACAATGGAATCTTTAAAGGGGTCTTGGGAATTTTGACCCATCGGCCTCCCTGGGGACTTGTTGGAGGCCGATGTGATGCATAATGGGGCATGTTTTGTTCCTCAAACACCGCGCAGATGCTGTGGACGTTGGTTGGAATTCTGCCTTGAGAAAGTGAACAAAGTGTCTGCGGTCGGTGCGGAAAACCACGGCACAACGAGAAGATCCATCCCTCAGACGACAGAGAGGAACAAATGTCTCCTTTCTTGTGTGTAAACGACACTCAAAACATTTCCCAGAATTAGGTGGGTCTCGTTCTTTCATAAAAGCATCAGGCCACACAAAATCTGAGCACTTCACCTATTCCATTAAACTCTCCAGCAATACTATTTCTAAATGCGTTACATGAAAACCTTAGTTTGGAAAAGAAAGAAGTAACACCTTAGATAAACTATAAAAATACCTGATAGCACCTTTCACAGCTGCACTGACCTGGAGTATGTGAAATGTTAAAAAAGTCCAGCTTTTTTGATTTAGATTTTTCATGTTGATTAACCTATAAAGTTCACCAGCAGAAGCAGACTGCAGGACTGACATATACACATTACGAGCAGTAATTACAAGATGAGATCAGATTGTCAGTGTCGTGCTGAGGATGTCACAGAGAGTTCAACACATGAATATGATTTTCGTAAACAGTCGCTGCAGGATCCGAAATACCTTTTCCAAAAAGAGTTTTTGTTGTGTGTAACCAAGAGAAATCCCACACTGTAGTCAGTCTGACCATCAAACAAGTTAGTAAATTACAGTAAGCTGAACTCAAATCATGCAAGCAAGAGCCCTAAAATATGTCATTTAAACAATGGTTATGTCTTTCAAAGATAAATGTGGTTTAATTGGTTCAGGATCGGTTTGTAGCTTCCTTCCATCCACACATCTGTGGCGCAACCAGGATCCCTCTACTGGTTTCCTTTATTTAACTACCTGGACTCAAATCGAATGAGCTGCTGTTTTTATGTAGTTTTTTTAAAAAATTATTATTAATAATGGCCTGTTGAAGTTTTAAGTGCCAACGATAAAGCAAAAATTAATTGGATTGTAAAATCCTAACAGGATTATAAAGCTGCAAATTATTTTGTTTGGATCCTTCTCCCCTTGTAGCTGAATGGTAGGCCATAATTGAATCAGTACTGTAACCATAAATAAATTTTACTAAACAGCAGTGTAATTTTAGTCAAGTGCTGGTCAAATGCAAAAGAATCAAATAAAAGGAAACTGCTAGCCACACACCAAACAGTCTTTGGCCCAACATGAAAGAGCTGGGTTTAGTGAATGGAAACCCGCTTTTTTCATGTGTGATGTGCATGTTGCTGTTGTCATACAAAAAGTCATAACTCATTATGTTTTCACATCAGTTGAGAGATTTTATGCATTTGGTAAGAAAAAATGTCCGGAGCCCTCATGCTTATAAAGTCCTGCTTTAACCAACTCAAAACTCCAAACCAAACTCAAAGATGTCTCGAGTTACTGAAAGAAAGATTTTATTCTTACACAGAAACACACATGTCCCTGGAATAGTCATTTTCTCCATTACACCATTTTTTTTCATGACACTCAGTCTGACTTCCAAATATAAAATGTGTGTAAATGTAAATAAATCCAATATTTAAACATTTCTAAACTATTTCACAAATTTATTTTTTTAAACATTTAATCAAAATCACGATGTTACCCAACCTTAACCAAAGGGAGTTCTGTACATTGAATACGTGACTCACAGGCTGGAGTCAAATCCCTGAATCTGAAGCAACAGCTCTGCACTTTTTACACCCGCCAAACACTCAGACCGTCACTCTGTAAATCCAGCACAGTAAATCAATGAAAAATAGCATCCCCTTAATGTCCACTAACTAGCTTTTTCCAGAGCTTTCCATCACATATCAGCACATGGGGCTTGCTAAGTTGCTAGTTAACCACAAACATAATCAGCACATATCACAATGACAAACCCTTAAACACAGTAGGACCATGGCTGGTGTCCTCTTAAAGTGATAGATAAGCATTTGAAGAAATATGTTTATTCTGTCTTCTTGTCAGCAGGGAAAGTGTCACCAGTCTTGTATCTTTTGGTTGTATTAAAAGCTTGCGCCAGCAGCAGGTTAGCTTAGCTTATTGTGTTAAAGATGTATCAGATCCCCTATTTAAGGCACATGAGCTGTTGCCATTGCACAGGGGGCATCAGGCGCTTGCAGATCATTCATGCCTACCAGCATTGCATTCTTGCACAAACTGTGGAACAAACTGTGAAGCCAAACAACTGGAGCGCTGTGTGTGTGAGAATGCTGCACCATCCTATGTTTTGCACCCTGATATAAGTGGTGTGTAGGTCTGTAATCATGGTATGTCTTTGTTTGCTGTTGTTACTTTATTGTTTGAGTTGCATGTTTGGTTGTCTCTACCCATCCATTCATTCACCTAAATACTGAAGAGGAGGAGCTAGCCTCTAGGCCACAAAGATGCCTTTTAGGGAGTTGAGTGCAAGACTCCTTATTTTCCGCCGACTATCTTTTAAGACAAGACTGAACATTCCCTTTTATCTGTGTTCTCGTCTCATATTTCATAAGAACAATTTTATATAAGTAAAACAAAACACATAATACTTCAAAATGCTGTTTGACTTTTAAAGTACTGTAAGTTTATTGTGTTGCCCTCAGGTGTGACTCATCCAGTGATTTGAAAGAGTATCTCATGAACATTATCTGTTACAGTTAAACCCTCTTATTACCCAGATACAATACCATGAGGCTTCATCTGATTTTCTAAGGTTGAATCTGAGACAAGACTGAACACTGCTTTGGTCAGAATTCTTCCAGAAAATAAGCTGAATGGAAAGGTACTGGAAACAGTGAAGGCAAAACAAGCGGCTTTTTGAAAGGGTTGTTATAGTAAAAAACAAACTGTGTTCCTGGGAAAGAATCACAAACTCTAAACTTATTTTTTTATCTGTTTACACTCTGTAAACTCTCTCTCTTGTATTACTGCTTATATGTACTTACAGTATGAATGCGAGCAGACAGGGTGTTCATCCACTGGAGGTCCTTATCCCCAGGCTAATGCAGGTTAATATTATAATGTTGAGGTTTGGGCTGTAACAAAGTCAAAGAGCAAACTGAGCCTTAAGCAAAAATCTCCAACCACACAAAGTTGGATAAATGCTTGACTTTACGAGGAATAGTAAACAAAATTAGATTTGTAGGCATTAGTTTCACCTTGATGTACAGCTAAAATAATTTGAGAGTAGTTTACGACAACAGACTTTTATTTGCTTTGACTGACTTTGATTTTAAGAAACCATAGATGATATGGGAAAACACAGAGTCATTGAAAATGGGCATGGATCACTTTCATCCAAACAGTGTAATGTGTTGGCATAGCCTACAAGTTTACCAGATGTATATTGCATGTGACATTGTTTGAACAGGCTGTAGTGTCTAAATTTCATGTTTAGTCCACCTTTGATTCCTCCTCACTGCCCTCAGTGAGCAGCAGTTACGCCCCAGAAGGTAAAATGTTGGCAGCAAAAACACTGTTTGTACATAGCACCAAACAGCACCCAAAGCTGACAAGTAGATAGCTGACAAAGTGGAGCATTTAGAGGCTTAAGAGTCAGGCTTTACCTTCAGGACTTGGTGAGGACCAAACTAGAGCTGAAAGGAGAGTGAATGTTGGATTTACATTCATCAGACGGCTGTGGACTGACGATATGTTGTATGCGTAAATAGGCAACTGCTTGTTAACATGTTTGTCACGTCAACTGTTATTTTTATAAACTAAAATCACCAAATCATAATAATTGGATTTCTGTGCGATTTCATATCCCCAAATTTTATACCAAAAATTATGTAAAGAATTGAAAATGATCTAGACCAGCGGTCTCCAACCTTTTTTACACCAAGGCCCGGTTTCACAATATTTTCAGTCTTTAAGGTGTGGGAGATAAATGCGTCGAAATAAAATTATACGACCGGCATAAAAACAAACATAAGCGCATAAAAAATACAATTCACCATTACGTTGAGTAAGTGGGAGCCCTGAGCTTGTTTCTTTGCCATGACCTGGTCCTGGTTCAATCATTTTTGCTAGCTTGAGGGCTTAACTGAGGCAACATACCAGTGACTTAGGCGAGCGTCTTGTCCTGTCTTAACCTGTGTCAAGAGGCACAGACGGATGTAATTGGGAGAGAATCTGGTTATTTTTCAAAATAAAAAATCTTTCAAACTCTGATCAAACTCTGAACTCTTTTTTTCTCTCTGCAGCCCAGAACCAAATGACAAACAGACTGGTACCCATCCACGGCCCGGTGGTTGGGGACCACTGATCTAAACCAACTAACATTATCTTGTTATCGCCTTTTAACTTTGATTTGTTTGATTTGATCTGTCTGATCTGTTTTTTTAAAGAAGTTTGATAGTAATTTTCTTCTCCTTTAAAGTCTGTGCCCTCAAATCTCAGCCTGTTGAAGTGATGAAACGAAGGTCAAGCTGGAAACTGTAGTATTTACACTGTTTTGTGATGGTGGTTACTCAAACCTACCGCAGACATGCATGATAAGATAAACAGATCTACCGACTTGTCATCACGGACTCTTGATTTCAGGGTGCTGGATGTATCCCACACCGTTTCCTAGCCCCGCCACTCCGAGGATGGAAACCACTGACCTCTCAGTCTCAGTCCCGCCTCGCTAACCGTTAGGCCACCATCGAAACCTGCCATTATGAATGTCAGTTTTATCAGACAAAGACCTTTGTTTGACTCTTTGTTTTGTATTAAAGAGACATTCCAGGGTGAGTCTGGAACCTCGCGGGCACCATGTGGATACAAGAGAAACACTTGAGTCTGTTGTTGGTTATCGTGGCTTTGAGGGAAAACCAACTGTCTGTGTGTGAGACTAAACAACAGTCGAGGCGATTGATTGTGGAGGTCCAAAAGTTCAGGAGGTTTAGAGTATCTCAGTCCTCCAGGGCCAACAGCGAACACGGAGCTCAGGTCGGCCAGAACGATCAAACTGTGGGCAAGAGGCTCGAGACCGCAAGGGCCACAATAATGCTTCTACAGATACTGAGTTCAGCTGATACACTTTACTGAGACCAATTCTGCTAATATGCCTGCAGGCAAGAGTCTAAAGGTCCATTTTAGCAAATTTAAACTTAAAATAGATCTGTGAATCAAATACTAGAAACTATTTATTGATTGCAACTTCAGAAAAGATGAAAGAATAACTTTTGATTGCATTTTTATACATCAATGGCTGATTTTTAATGAACATGTTTGAGGCTTCAGCTCGTCATGTTTGTCTTTCTTTTGTTTTTCTGCCTCAACCAAACAACAAATTCACCCAGTATCCTTTCATCTACACTGCTGACCTGATTATAAAGAGTCGTGACATTTTAAAAAGTTTCCAGGATTTCAAAGGTAATTAATTTTCTGCTTTAACAATGAACATCTGGCACACTTAGGTCAAAATATCCTAATCTTCAATTAAGAAGTCAAAGGTACGCATCTGTTTTATTAAAATACATGAAGTAAGAAAATTAACTACAACTCCCAGGGTGCATTTCTGTAACTGCATAAGTGCTGCCAGGGAGAACTGAGGAAGTTAAAGATCACAGATTGACCTGCCTTAAGAAAACTGATCACACAAACAGCCTCACTAATGATTCTTTTTATTTTCTTTTTGTGGCGATTGATGTTTTTGCCAAAACTATGAAGATAAAAAAGGGGGATTTACAACCTGAGGATGAAAGAAAGAACAAAAACTTGCAGGATCAGCGTCTCCTCTTGACTGATAACTCTTCTCACTTTATTATTGTTTGTTTTAGAGAGTAAATTTAAAGGTGTTTTCTTGTTTTTTTCAATGAGCAACATCTGGTCGTGAAAACTGGAGGAACTGTCTGGTATTTGAATCATCTCACACACACACACACTTTTCACACACATTTCACGCACACACAGTTATCCATTGTGAAATGAAAAATCACAGTGTTACTGCTGCGACTTCTTCACTAATTTTGATGGATTTATTAGGCTTTTCAGTGAAAACATGATGGGTTATTTTATACCAAATTACATCTAAATCACGATGAATGAGAGTTTAGGAGCTTTTGGAGTGTTCGTTTACAACTTTCTGTAAAAACAACTTTTCACCCTCGTTTTATTCGACTTTTTTGTAGCTTATCCATATATTTTATGACACACATTATCTCAAATGAGTAGTTTATTCAGCACTGTATTTTAGGTAAAAATGACCTTATATAATAACCATCTAAATGGTAAAATCTTAGGGACTTCTGTGTCTATTAACGTTTATGGCCAATTCAATGCTTCACTCCATTAAAACCAACCAAATGTATGTTCATAAAGTGTAAACATACTTAAAATGATTTACATTTTGACAGCTTACAGTTCGCTCGCCAGTTTTCTTCTTTCCTCACATTCAATGAAACTGTTTAATGCAGTTAAATGTTGGTTCGTGTCCTAAAGCACGGCTAAGTTTAACAATAAGCTGAGAGGCTTTGATGTCTCCGAGAGCTTCAAAGATGAGAAGTTTTCCTTTTTAATCATTAATCATGCCCTTGAAGCCTCAAAGTTTCTCAGCTGAAATGCAAAAAAAGATTTTTTTTTTTGTAATAAGGTTTTATAATAGATTCATCAAGGCCGGGCCCCCTGCAGGATTTCCACAAAAGAAAGACACTGATTACAGTCCTGCATCAGCAGAAGGGGACGTTTTGTTCAAACTCAGCATGGTAATCGAATCCCAATTCACTATAAACAAACTGGATGGACATTAAAGATCACATAAACACTGTAACTGCAGCAAACAAGCTTTATCTCCAGCATCGTCCTGCATTATATCTCCGCGTTTACGAAATCTCTGACTGTCTAAATAAAAGTGCTTACTCATGACATGAACTGCATACATCCAAGACCAACTCTGACATCCAATCCTCTTCTCTCTGCACAACGGCCTTTGTTTAGCCTTCAATCTCTGTTAACTAAATAATTCGAATGGATGTCAGATGTTCGCCGTCGCAGACATTTAAAACTATGTAAACCAAGTATTAAAGTGGGAATTCAATTAGTGCCATGAGAGCATCTTCCCTTTGAGTTTTTGCTTGAACTTTTTTTAATTTCTCGGTGAGAGTATCCCACTTTCTAAAAGTTTGCTTACTTTTGAATAAATGTAAAACAAACCCAAAGACTTGAAAGAACATCTAACCCGAAACAGCATTTCTAAAAACCCTGAGGGGAGTGAATTATCTGTCCTTTTTTTATGGGGCATCATCAGCACGAGGTCATTATATTCCCAACATTGTCTAGAGGAGAGTCTGCGCTCTTCTTCCTGGAGTAAATATAATATTTCTTCATTTAGCTGATAAATTTGGAAATCATCCCGAACTGTAATCTGATTAAAACTCTCGTTCTTTCGTTTGAAGTCTGTGAAAACGAGGAATCAATTACAGAGCACACACCCATTTGTTCCTGTGTTCCTGGAGAAGTGCAGTCATTTGCCTTATTATAACTGTGTCAAGACACTGTAATTAATTATCCACAGTGCAGACACACACACACACACACACACACACACACACCCTCCAGCCTGTTAGCACGACCTGCCAGCTGCAGTTAATGTTCCCACCTGTTTGTCTGAAGACTCAAACAGTTGATTCATCTTTTATCTGTGTGATGTTCATCATTGCAAGTTTACTGTGATGCGGACGTGAAAATCCTTCACAGCCCCTTTAAATTACTGAATATTAAGCTACTCTGGCTACTTGGCTCCCCTGAAAAATCTCTGTTATTAAAGTATGAATACAAAGTCTGTGAAAAAGGAGAGTTTGCTTTATTTCCCCATCAGTGTTTCTAATGAACTCCAAAGACTCATTACACTGAAATCAGTGATGTTTTATTCCACCTGCTTTGACTCAAAACTTTCAGTGGCAGTCCTCTTCTTTTTTGGAAAACACTTTCTCACGTCAGTTTTGCTGATTTTGTTTTATGTCTGTGTCAGATCAGGGCTCAAGCTGCTTATGTTTGACATGGGTGTTGTCAGGATTTGGTATAAACACCCACCACATGCTGAATGCCAGTAAATTGCCTGTTTGGTAATGAAACTGGAAGGCATCTTAGGCCCTGTTCTCTATTGTCATTTGCAGTGTTTTGTGTGTGAGGAGCTACAATCCAAATTCAGTGTAATAAATTCTGTATACACTCAGTGTTTATCTTCACTGGCTAAATCACAAATCAGACTGCATCAGTCTGGCTCTCCTTGTTACTCCTCCAGTCCACAGGGTGGTGGTAATGCACCCGAAGCTGCTAGAAATAACCAAAGAAGAATAACTTGTGTTCTTTGCATCCACAGATGCTTTAGTAACAGTAAATCTGGCTCACTAATATCTATTTATATCTTATCAACATCTGCTGAGACACATCTGGAATCTCCTGAGGTGGTTGAACAATTTGTATTTCAGTCATTAGGACTTCAGCTGCGTTCAGGTTGAGATAATCCTCCTGGTTTTAAATGTGTCATCATGTATTTTGCCTCAGTTACTGTTGCTGTTCTCACAACCCTCAACAGTCACTTTGTAGACCACAATGTGATCTTATCTCTGATCAAAGTTCTATTATTCTTTAATTATTGCGTCCTGAAAGGTCAAAGTTGAATATCATCTCTTTAAAATAACAATCTCTTCTATTGAATCCATATGTCACGTTCATAACTGGTTAAATTTTATTTCTTCTTCGCTGGTTCTGCAGCTCTGTGTAGGTTTGCATCATGATCAGGCTCTTCCCTTTTTTAACATAAACAAGTCTGCATCCCAAGAATATTGCAAAACTGAAGCTCAGGTTCTCCTTCAACATGCTGCATCAGACGTATGTAAATTCTCTAAAATGCCTTTTGTGTCCCTCGACCTCCAGCGGAGGAAGATGAAGAATTTCCTGCAGGGTCACATCCGGTCCTTGCACAATATTTTTGGCCACACTGCTCCTTCCTGTTTTCGGACTATTGTTGGTGAAACATTAAAAATTGTCCCACACAGCGACGGGCGCTGTCAAGAAAGTCTGACCTGTAATTGACTGTGAACCTCTTATTGTTTGGTTTCGCCCATTAACACAGCACACATGTCCTTTCCCCTGAACACCTCTGCCCGCCCTCCACACACACACACACACACTAAAACAACATTGACCGTGATGAAAGAACATTAATCCTCAAAATTGACAATGGGATTACAGTGTTAAAGCGCATTGCCGTCACTCTTCCACTTCCTGCCCCCTCTGTGTCATCTGAACTGTTTCAAATCCTTTCAAAGGCAGGACTCTGTTGTGGCAGGAGCCCCCCCGCCGGGCTCGTCCTCTGAACTGTACGCTGACGTCTAACTCGAGCCGACATGTTAACTTGGGCAAAAATTAAAGTCTGCACTACTGGAACTTTTAAATGATTCATTTTAGGGCTCTTTTCTTCTTCTAATTGCCGTTTCCGAGACTAAAAGAAAAGGGGGAGAGGATGACTCATGTTTGAATTATTAAAAACACAGCGGCTGCGTTGCTTTTTTGCTGTGACACTGAGGAAGCTGTTAAAACCTGTTGATCACCGCAACACCTGTCTGTTATTGTGCCATCTGATTTTTGGAACTAAAGTGATGACTAAATCTGGAAATGTTTTGTATTTTTCGTCTTTAAACAAATCCAGTAAAAAAGACCCAAACAAACAGGAACTTGCTCACACACAAAGAAGTTGTGTCTATAAAAACCACAGCCTGATGTCACTTATTTCTCTGTGTCATAAAACTATAAAAATCATGAGACGCCCACAATTTTTACTGGGTGAGATGTTCTCTACTGAACTGTACATACACTGCGGTTCATTTTGAATCAGTGCTGCTGCAGAAAACACTCACTCACAGCAAATACACTGTCATCTTGTTTGAGGAACATTTTACTGAAAATAACAGTGTTGACCTCTATAGGAAGTTATTCAATCTTTTTAGAAATATAATTATATGTTTTGATCTGCTGTTAAAGATAAACATATGGATAAACTTTACATTATAAGAAAAAAAAACTTTGGGAAAAAGTGCAACAGACAGAGTAACAAAGTCATTAGTCTTGAAAAATTGACTCAACATTGTTTGTTTTGGTCTTTTAATGAGATTTGTTGACAATAATGGTCAAATAAAATGTAGAACATCGCCAGGCTTTTGCTTTCACACCTTGTAAGTCAAAGACGCTAAGACTTCTTTTGGTGACCAACTGTGACTACAATGTTGACCTCATCTCTTAAGTTAAGATGCAAAACTGTTTCTAGTTTACACAACAGTCAGATCCAGAGCCACATTAGCATTCAGTTTGTGTCGTATTTGTCCACCTGGTGAATGCAGGTTTAACATTTACTGTCTTTTTGCTCTGTTTTTGGTCTCTGCCAACTGTGAATATGAATATCTGACTCTTTAGCTGCTAAATCCTCCACTGTGGTCACCAGCTAACTGTGTCTGTTTCCCATTTAGTTCAGAAAACAGCTGCCTGTTTCAACAATAAAGTTGTGGTCCAGACCGCTT
>JAUZTA010000024.1:1865628-1881809 GCA_034780835.1 Ctenochaetus striatus
ATGGTTATGCAGGGGCACGTATGCCGTGATGTGTTTGACATGTGCCGGGCACATAGAGGAGCGGTGTGGCTGAAGCCGCAGCAGTTGGGCAGGAACAGCCAGAGGCGGACCTCCCCTGTGCCTGCTGCTGCTGCTGCTGCTGCTGCTGCTGCTGCTGCTGCTGCCGCTGCCGCTGCAGGCCACCATCCCTCCACTCAGCACACAAAGCCAGTACAGCGTTGGTGTGCATCAGATATGAAGAGATAGTAAATTGCTCCTTGTTTACATGAATCAACATGCATGCTTTTACTTTTGTTTGTCAGTGACTCACCATCCCAACGGTGGCGTGATCTGCCCTACTCCTCCAGGAGACAGGGAGTAGAAGTTGGGCATGTCGGGTCCAGGGTGATGCCTTGGCATTCCTAGACAACAACGGTACACGACTGTTAGAAAGCACTGAAGATGGACAACCAATGCAACATTTTGAATCTGCGTCCTCTGGATGCAGGTACCAATAAAATTGTACCACTGACTATCAGAAGTACTGCCAAAAGTTCTGACAATTCAAGACAACAGCTTCAGCTGTACTTCAGCTTGTGGCCTTCATCACGGTCATTAAAACACTTTTCAAAGAACATTTAAATAGATAACCAAAAAAGACAAAAATTACAGTAATATTAAAGACAAACAATACACATCAGGTTCAGTTTCTTTATCAGTGTCATCATGGAAACCAAATTGTTTTCACCATCACTTGAATTCATTCAGTCAAATTTGGCCACAGTGATCCCTGGACTCCAGTCACCTCATGTAAATACTGTATGACTCGAATGATTCCACACAGTGAGGTTAAATTTGTGAAAAAGAGAGACTTGTACTGGATTGGCAGATACCTTAGGTTTAGGTAAAACTAAGCAAACTGAGGAAGAATGAGAGAAGAAGTTGAAAACTCCCAGGCTAGTGAGTGGATCCTGAGTTAACACTTTTTTTTTTTTTTTGGTCTAAATCAATTACTCCACCTTTGCCGTTCTACTCCACTTTAAGTCAGACACAGGCAGTGCACACGCCTGAGCTCCGACGCACCTCTTGACCTCTCATTATTAAGCAGTAAGAAAAGGATAATATTTTTCTTCCTTAGCTCGAGTCCTTCCAGTGTGTTTCAGCATCTTTAAGCTGGTTAATTGAGGTTTCCTCTTTGTGGCGGAGGCTGCAGCTCTCCCTGTAGACACCGGATTGACTTGGACTAACTGTCGGTGGATCTTCAGGACTAAGCTCCCCCATCTCCAGCTCGCCTGCTCCTGCTGGGTTTCAAGGTCGAGGGGTCTCTTTTTGTATGAGGACTTAACTGGGAAGGAGGCTGTAAGACGACTGAAATCTAACTTGTCTAACAGTTATTTTTGTTGCATTTTATAGCAGGGCAAGTAATAATATGATTTAAAATCTAGCTATATCAGAAAATACTATTCATACAAAGACAAGTACAGTGTGCTTACATGTGTGCTCAAACACACACACATACACACACACACACACACACACACACACACACACAAAGAAAAGAGGGCAAATGCCTCCAGATTAGCACCATCTTCTAATCCCTGCTGGAGCCGGCCTTTTTCTCCCTGCTTCTATCTTTTCTCTTCTTCTTCCTCTTTCTCTCTCCAGGCTGTGGTCTGAAGGGGCCTCCCTCCTCTGAGAAGCAGGGCGAGCAGGGGGGCTTATATCTCTAAAGCCAATGTTGCAACGCTGGATTCATAGCGTGCATAGCACTACCCCCTGCCCACTAATCCACCACGTAACACTCCTGAGGGCCCTCCTGAGGGCAGAAGGGAAGGAGGCAAGGGGTGAGGCGGCAAGGGAGGAGGCGAGAGCCCCAGCGTGTTAACCTTGTCACTCACACCCTGAAGGTGCTTAATTACTCACTCCCCTATTCACACGTTCCCGCTGACGCCCAACACCGCTTCACACTCGCATTTCCTCTCAAAACAAGCGACACTAACACGCTTCACGTTGAGAAACCTGGAAATAATCTACATTCAAATTAGTGTTTCCATGTTATATTTAAATTTCTTTAAACAAAACACACATAAGGTTTCGATCTAAAATGTTCACCCCCCCCGCTTTCCATCCTGCAGTGCGGCCCTGTGCATATTAGAGCTCATAATGAGAAAATCCATGATTGTTTTTCATAATTAACGAGCAGATCAAAGTCTGAGCCCACTAAGGAAGGACAGAGCAGCAATTGGTCGATATGAGGGAGAGAGAGAGAGAGAGGGAGACAGAGCGAGAGAAACAGACAGAGAGAGAGAGAGAGACAGACAGACAGAATAAGAGATTTCATTTTAAGCATCTTCAGCTTGGCTCTGCTGGTATACACGCACATGAATATGCCTAGGGAAATCATTTGCAGCTAATTCTGCAACTGGATCGCTTGGACATGGATTTCTTATGAGCTGCGAATGCCAAGATCAAATATAGTAGGAAAGACCAGGGGTCTTTCTCCGCTCTTCGGTGTTTGTCATACCATTTGTGCACCAAAATTAGCGCATTTAATGCAGGTTTTTTTTTTAACACAGGCAAACCTAATAAAATTGACTCCCTTCCCATTGCCAGAAGACAAGTTTGCCTTTTTGTGCGTCAAAAACAAGGAACATCAGAAAGCAGCAAGGAAGCTAAAAACAATGTTACTGTTTAAATATCTATGTCTCTTTTAATTTCAACACTGACTGAATGATGCTGGACCGCTGCTTGTAAAGAAATAAAAGGAATATGTGGCAGAGATGACAGTCAACGAAGTTTAAGTCGGAGGGGACAACAGTCCTTGCCTCCATGTTGATGTAGCATCAAACTGAAACGGGGGTTTAAATAGCTGGAGCCGGTGAATATTTTTCTACTGAGGACAAAAGCCAGATGTCAGTGGCTGTTATCAGGTTTTTTGTCCAATAAAAAGAAGGTGTCGCAGACTCAGTGGATCTCTGTGGACTGTCAGGGTGGAACGAGCGATAAAATAGAGAGCATTACCTCATTAATTGTCCTACATGTCAACAAGTTTCTGAAATCAAATGCATGCATGTGCACATGGTGTTATTTATTGCTCAACTCCGTGTCAACACAATTCTTTCCTGCTTCCACTACGAAAATATTCAACAAAATGTGTCTGACGCTTGATTCATCTGACATATGTGGAGCACAGTTTCTTTATACGTCTCAACCCCTTCATCTCAATACGCTGTGTACTTGAGAGCTCAGTTCCATATTGTTATTTATAGCTGGTCCCTCAGAACCTCCCAGACTCATCATCCTCATCATCACCATCACCGTCGCCTACATCCTGTCTGATGCCTCTCCTCCTTTTCAACTGGCAGCCGCGGGAGAAGAAAGCCAGCAGCAGAAGAGAAAAGGTGCGGGACCCGACTACAGAGGGGCCCACGTCTTTTTTTCGTGTTCGTAAAGAGCTGCCACAGTCTCCAGCTGTGCCTGTGCCGAGGAGCTCGTCCAAACTGCTGAGGAGCTCCTCTGCAGCTGTCAGAGCTGCGGCTTGATGTTGTTGCCGAGACGCGAGGAAGTGCAGAGGGAGAGGGCAGCGGAGCTCAACGCGTCGTCCCACAGGCTGCTTCAAATGAGTTCACATTAGGAGCAGATACAAAGGATGACTTTGCTGTGACACACTTTGGTTTGCGTGTCTCTGTTGATTCCTGACAGCGTTGGCTGAAAAGGATATAAAACAACTGAAGTATTGAAGTATTCAGGCTCAGTTTAAGGCGGACTCCAGTTCAAAGTTCAGCCTCTTTTGTGATATTTTTAATAACTCACACTTTATTTCTGAATCTGAAAAGAGTAAACAAGGGTGGTGGTAACCTTGTTTAACCCTGTTTCTCTAAGATTTCTTTCTCTGAACTTTGGAATGCCAGTTCAAATAAAATTTAACAACGGATACTGAAAAAGTTTGGAAATGTAATATCTCTACATTAAAGTCATACAAGAATGTAACACGCAATCCAGCCCATTATAATATCAACATAACATGGCTGCTCTTATTGGGAACACGCAGGGTGTCTTCAGTCTTTTTTTTTAAAATTTCAAATAAAGTTGCAAATTAAATAAAGCTGGAACTATTGTTCTTACTGACCCTAAATACGAGAAGGAAGTTGGATTGGTGCAAAAACCATATTTGCAGTTTCATGTTTTATCAGACTCCAGAGTGAAAAAGTGACAATCCAGTTTCGACCATCAATTTTTTAGGCCATTCAATGTATTCAATTCCAGGACACTAAGTTTTCCATGTTCCTGGTCCATGTTAACACTGTTCAAAGTGTTACCATTAACTTTTACAGAGTGAGGTATACAGATTTTAAATTTACACAAAAGACAGTGCCAGTGTCAGATCTATATCGCCGCAACCTGGGTAAGAGTATAAGAATTAGTGTTGAAGAGTTTGAATTGGTGAACCCCTAATTAGTATTTCATCTTTCGCTGGGAAAAGGGTTCAAATGATATAAAAATAGTGCCACTACTTTAGATTTGTACAGCGAGAGGAAAACAAGAAAATCCAGAACACAAGGGAACATGTATCAATTAGAAAGTTGCATTGCAGCAACCTGCCGCCTCACACCTCCCTCACAGGGAGTGTCATGTCTTACTCTGATTTATTTGCTTGCTCCGTACCTTGTTTGTTGTTGGCATCCTGGGGGTGATGACCAGAGTGGGACCCTGGGGCGAAGTGCTCGTCACTGTACGTTATCAGCGGGGTGAGAGGGTGGACTGCATGGGACGGCTGCACCACAGGGACTTTGTTGGACTGTGGAGGAAAATAAAAGAAGATTTAAAAATAATATTAAAGTATTATCATACCATACATGAGCTTTAACTGCATTATTTTATGCACAATATGGCCCTGCTCCCCACCATATGATCTGGGGTTCGGCAGGTATGGTGTGGACGGTCTGCCTCTTTATTAAATGTTGGTGAAAGAAAAAACAACTTCAAAACAATATAAAGGGAAAAAGTAACTAACATTTCTTCAGTTTCCTGCTCTCTAAGTAGCCTGAGCCCCGCACCTCAAAACTTTGTTTAGCCTAGGTCAGCAGGACTGAAAACCCTTCTCCCTGAAGGAAGGATGAAAAACAAGTCAAAGAGGTGCACGAGCATGCTTGAGACAGCAAAAGAGAGTAAGACGCAAACAGAGCTGGAGCGAATAGGAGTGAACAAGCGATAGAGCAGAGAGAGGGGAGAGAAAAGAGAGATTCGCAGGGTAGAGTTAGAGCAGAGGTCTTAGGCGGGAGATCAAAGGCAGTCATTAGCTGGTGAATAAGGGGAGTTCATTACAGAGCAAGAGCCGGGGGAAGGAGAGATGAGGGATGGAGGAGGAGGAGAAGGGGGGTTGGCTATGAAGGGAGAGCACGAGTGAGACAGATGTCTGCAGCGGTACTTTATGCAGGGGTAATCACGTCAACAGTGGGCCTGGCCACAGGCCCCCCATCCCTGGCTGACTCAGAGAGAGAGAGAGAAAGAAAGAGAGAGACCTGCCTCCTGACAACTAAAATAGCCCGAGCCAGGCCCAAAAAACTCCGGCACGCAACCCCCAGCCAACAGCGCTTACATGCTTCAGCAGCACTGAACACATGGTAATGCTTAGCCATGCTAAATCTACTATTCACAATCTGAGCCCAAGAGCTGAGCTGGAGTCAAAATATCACCTCCACAGGATATATGGCTAATCGGAGAGACATCAGTTCACCGTTGGGTGAGACACATCTTCAATCAAGCTGCTCCCACGAGCTTTAAATCAAAGAGTTTCATGAAACTGTAATCAGAGGCTCTCACGGAAACAGTCACCTGATTAATGATGTTGTTTAAGATACTCATCTTAATTTAGTATGAGCATAAATT
This sequence comes from Ctenochaetus striatus, assembly GCA_034780835.1. NCBI lineage: Eukaryota > Metazoa > Chordata > Actinopteri > Acanthuriformes > Acanthuridae > Ctenochaetus > Ctenochaetus striatus. The sequence continues at coordinate 1,871,497 of JAUZTA010000024.1, forward strand.
TATGAAGAGGCAAATTAATCTGAGGGACTGTTCTTTATTAGCTCTCACTTTGCTGTCCCAGTAAAGTGTCCACCAAGGTGACATTCTTGCAGTGCTAAGTGGTGATTGGTGGTCCTCCTCGCTCATATACAAACACACACTCACGCACACACACACACACATACGCACACAAAATATGCACACTAAACCCCTTGGACACAAATGTGGCTGGAATGTCTCAGTTTTCCTGAACCTCTCGCAGACTGGCACCGGTCTGAACTTAAGACCCCCCCTCTCCCTCTCCCCACCTTCTGGGAACGTCCTAACAGGGAACACAGAGAGTAATATGTGTGGTGTGTGTGTGTGTGTGTCAAAAAAAGGTCTTAATATCCTCAACCACATGATGTGTCATTCGCTTTGGACTTCTTAACAGGCTGGGAATCTCCTCTCTCATGGACATTTGCTCTCCCAGGTCCTCTCTGGATATGAGCCTCACAAGCCATCATCTGGCACAGTCCACACTACACCTTTAAAGAATGCTCACACACCCCAAATTAGCAACAATGAGACAAATCCAGCCTGACAGCTAATTGAACCATGATGCAAAGGGTTTTCACATTAGCCCAGGTGAGTGTGGTTCTTCGACCCAGGTCAACAAGAGTCAAAGGTGACGGGATAATCTGCTGGAGTGGGAGTGTCAGACCTCATCCTACAAAGAAGGGGGCTTATTAGCAAGGGCTGCTAACCAGGACCGGGGTGGCTGGGACATGTCTACACCAGGGGCTAAATGATAGCCTTCTCGCCCATATTATTTTACGCCTCTCCACTCCCATTTGTTATCCTGTGGGAATGAGATAAGAACCTGAGGGATTATCATTTTAGCTGGAAGTCCTCTCCAACTTGTAGCGAAGAGAAGAGACAGAAAAGACATGTGGAAACAAAAGCTGGTCTCTCCTTCTTGCTAAGACACACATAAACTGTACACTTCAAAAAAATAAATAAATAAATAAATAAATAAAGAGAAAGGTGATTGACTTCCTTGCACCTCAAAGTGCTGGAGGCCTCTGTCATGGAGGAGAAGCCCCTTTTTTACGGTTTTCCCAGTTACAGCTGTCAAATCCCATTTTTCTCAACTTCTTAATAAACTGCCTCCATTTTGGCAAAATCCGAAAAGGAAAAACCCCTGTGACCAATACAGAATTTATGGTTACTGGGTACATATTTACATAAACTGTATGCCATAACTAAATATGGTCTACTTTCTCAGGAAAGGACTGGCAATGAATTGTCATTCAGGCAATTCATACATCTTCATATCTAAGCAAATATACGGTATGATGGTGAAAAGTGTATTAGTTCAAAGTAAAATCTTAGCATGTTTTGTCTGTTCCACTTAAAAGTTACCATCATTACAGGCTCACGGTCATTACGGAGCCACCATTTTTAATTCATCCAGGTGGAGACCCGTGGGCTTGCTGCACCCACTTTGCCTCTCTTGGCAAGTTTACACACAAAAATCTCACGGCGCCCGTTCACCAGTTTCCTGAAGGAAGTAGTTGGAGACACTCAAGCAACCACAACCATGAGGGTCACGCCACGTCGCTGCAATTTGATCCCCTCTCATCCCGATCCTGACTCTGGAACTTCTTTGCAGTAGCGGTGTTGCGATGAAGGGCAGCCATATTGGAGGTCTCTTTTATTGAATAGGAGAAATAATAGGCTTAGGATCTTTCTATTCATATTTTTTTCAGGGAGAGCGAAAGAGGAGAGGCAGCGAGCGAGGATTGAAAAGAAAACGTTCCATTTGGAATTTCATATCCAGGCTTGGCCGGCCCTTCTAAAGAGCCTCTCAGATGTGGTTTTAAGAGAAATTCATTGTGCGGAACTGGAGCTGGCAGGGAGCCCTCCATGGAGGAGACACTCCAGTGTGTTTCAGCACGGGGAGCCAATGACTTGGCGTGCTGTCTGAAATTGGGGGTGGGGAAGGGAAATGGGACGCTTGGTTTTTTTGTTTTGTTTTTTGTTTTTTCTGAGGGAGGATTTAACTGTCGGCACGCTGGTGTCTATGAGTTTGTATTCTGTCATATTCCACCAACATCTTTCCATGGTTTCTGAGCATGAGTATGTGTGTTTGGACGCGTGTCTGTGTGATATATGCAATGACTATCCCTGCAATAATACCTTTTTAGCATCTCTCTCCCTCTCTCCCCTCACAGCACGGCTTTTGTGCTCCACTCAATTATACCACTTCTGCAGAGTGGAGTGGAAAAAAGGGAAAGCGGGAATTTTATAATAATCACTTCCCACTTCTGTAATTTATATGCAATGAGGACTCTTCGTGCCTGCAGCTACAATCAAGTGTGTAGAAACCATGTGAGGTGTTTCACAAACAGCTGGGGAGATGGCAGCTCAAGTGGTGGCTATGGATTCCCATGCTGCTAAATCTTTTTACTAAGAAGCCCTTCTCACCCCAAAACCCAGCCTCACCTCCTCACGGGATTTTCTGAACTCTACAGGAAAAAGATGCACCAGAAAAAATAAGGCCCGGGATATAAACGAAAGAGAAAATAGATGTTGCAAAAAATTGTTCTGTAATTGCAAACAGTATCATCAAGAGTTTATTGTAAATTTCAAATAAAATGACATGTTTCCCAACGCCTGAGGATATCATTTACAATAACCGGCAGAGAGCACACGCCCTCCTCTGATTGTTTAAATACTGTCTTGGGCTACTGTTTCAACTGACAATGTGATCATAAAGACGGCAAGATTACAGACGGAAAGCCTCTGTAAATCCAAAAGTAGGTGTATGAAGCAAGGGTGTGCCCAGTGCTGAAATCCTACAGTCACCTTCAAACCAGGTGTTCGTGCTCAGGTGTGTTTGTGTGCAAGTTGTCCGTCCTTTTCCCAACAAAAGTGAGCAAACATTCTCCTCCCTCCTCTCCCTCGCAATGCCTTTCCTCCCTCCTCTCCCTCTTTACCAAAACCAGTGGAGACCAACCTGAGGAAGCTTAAATAAATAACCAATTACCATTTGCAGAGCGGGTTGAACCCACCCAGCTTTGAGTGGAGTGCTAAAAATGGAATGTTTTATTGGCAGGATGGCCCCTTGGCCAGGGGGCTTAATGTAACGAAACCCAATTAATGGAGAAGAAAGCCGGGCCGCCAGCAAGCGAAGAAGCGCCACGCGCCCGGGGTAATGAGACGAACAAGTGAAGCCAACCACAGGCACAGGAGTGGAGGAGGCTACGAATAACAGGAAAAGCCTGCCCTGGAGAGAAATTTACATCTGTGAAGCCCCCTCCCACCTCCTCAATCTCTCTTTCTCCCTCCTCTTTTCGTTTCAATCATAAATCCGGCATGCTAGTCAGAGTCCGTAAGTTGGAGAGGAGCAGTGACACTGAAGGCCAAGGCTAGTTGGTAAAAATGGGAAATAACACATAAAGCTTTAAGAGGATATCTCAAACTTGAGGCAGAATGGTGTTTGGCAAATAACTTAGCAAAAATATGGCACATACAGTACCAATTACACAATGATGTGACTTTAGCTGCAGCACATTTCTATCATGCGGGGAAAATTGTCACGCTGTCCTCTAAATACCACCGTTAAACCCGCACAGACGCATGAGCCAACGTTTGCATTAATGCACATGACCGACGCATGCCACTGCATCACCATGGAATTCAAACACACATGCACACATGAAAACAACTCAAAAGGGTACATAGCTGTAAAATACAGTCATGCTACATGGTGATCAGAGACTGCAATAACCACGGATTTTATGAATTTAACACATACATGCTACATATGAACACAAAAGAGCTATTAGCAGCTGACTGTCTTCTTTCTCACCAGAACCAAGCACAACTCAATGGGACGAGGTGGATTATCCATCATCCTTCAGTTGGCATGAAGTACGTGCGCTCCAAGCAAACCAATCGCGCTCTAGCTCTCAGGCTGACATACTGAATGTGCAAAGAAGATAATTTGTGTGAAATATGCCTGCCCCAGATGAAAAGACTTTATCCGCTTTTTAAAGTGTTCAACTCTTAATTTCTATATGTCGCGGAGCTATTAAAAAACTGAGGAAAGAGCAACAGAATGCTCAAAGTGAACCAGTCGATGTTGTTCTTCCCTGTTTAGCCACAGTGAGCTCAGTGGAAAGAGTACAGGACATGCTGGACAGAGCTGTCGAGCATTTTGAAGTTCTGCATTCGGTCATGAAGTTAAATCAGAAGCTGTGATATATGTTCGTCCAAGAATTCAGTAACATTGTTTAATGAATATTGGTGAAATTCAGCTGATAACATTGAGATGTTTTTTGCCAAATAAATTTAAGCAGTTGTTCAGATTGGTTTACAAAAGATTCATTCAGTTACAAATCACATTGTGCAAAGTTTTTTTTTTTGTGTTATTTTGGAGAGCAGTTTTGTCTGATGTGTATATTATGCACATTATTACACACATAGCGAAAGGTAAAGGTTGACGGCGTTCTGTTTTTGTTATTGTCAACGAAGCCCATTCAAAGACAAAAACTAGCAATGGCGTCTCCCTCTTTAAAAGCTTGTCTGTGGCTCTCAGTCCAAACCCCATTCATTCCTGCTGAAGAGGTAAATCTTTAAAACAGGTCATGAATACATACTCTCTGTTTTTGTTCTAATAAATCCCCTCAAAAACACTGACAAAACAGTGGATACACTCAGGACTATTTGCTGAGGTAAATTTATACACGCTGTACCCCAGCAACTATTTTCGGGAGTAGAATTGTGAGCAGTGTGGTGTTCGATTTCTGGTTTGGCTCATTGCTGTGTTTCTTATTGCTTTTGGACATTCCGCTGCACAGAGAAATAAGATATGAAATAAAGAAAGAAATAGGATAGGTAAGGCTCACGCTACATGGTCAGAGCTTGTCAGTAACAAATTATTGCTGGTTTTGTAGTTCTTTCATTGTATTTGGTGACAAGAGGAAACATAAAATATCAACAGGCTTGTCCTTTTCTTGTGCTAGGAAAGAAATTTTACTATCATATTGATTCTGCCTTCATATTTCAAACTGTAAGATGTTGCAATGTTGGAAAATTCTTGATATTGATCAAATTTTTTTACAGTCACATTGCCAGGCCCTAATGCGTTCTGCACTGTACATATGAGTACAGGTGTAGATTTTGGGTATGAAATGTTTCTGTGCCACATGAAGGATTCTTGTCGTGCTCACGCGATCCAAACGCTGTGTGGAAGTTGATCAGCACTGAGTGGAGGTCGGCTCCTCCACTGCTGTGTGTGCAGTGTGTGTCGATGCAGGCTATAAGTGTGTGTGGTGGGGGTTGGGCCGCTGCTCTGGCAGAGCCCTGGGCGAACTGCAGGATGTTCACCTTGCGGCGGGGCACAGGGCTCATTATCACAGCAGGACCTGGTCACATCAAAGGACTGAGGAAAGGGCAAACATTCTGCTGAAGTGCCACTGTCAGCAGGCCTGCAAGCGCACACCCAAACACGTACACAAAGGCAGACCGCACACACACTTGGGCACCCAAATCTGTTGCCCCACAAAAGAACATGGCTGTTCTCTGTAGCACCATCACTTGCCTTGGATCTGCTGAGACAAGTTAATAAAAAAAATCCCACAGATCAGTGGCTCTAAAAGTGGGGTTCAGGTACCCCCAGGGGTCCTTGAGGGGCTTCCAGGGGGTCCCCAGTAAAAAAGGGAATAATTTATTATTATTTATACCACAATTCCATCCACAAGTAACATCCCAGTATAATGTAAGACTAGTTTGGTCATGGGTTTTGTACAATTTACGTAATAAGAAAACCTAGAGGCACGAAATCATAACAAATGTGGGTCTGTGGTCTAATTTCTTTTAGAAATGATTTGTTGACATGAAAAAAAAAAATTAAGAACCACAAAACTTTTAAAAACAGCACAAAAGAGATATAAATACAGCCACCTGATATGTCTAGACGTGGTAACTGTGTCAAACTGTATCAAAAGCATTATTCACAAAGCCTTTAGCTGCATCATTGCCTCATTTACCTGATCAGCTGTGTCTTCCAGACCAGGGGAATGTTAATCTTGGGTCCCTATGTGTGAACTCAGCCTTCAAAGCTGACCACGAGCAGAAAATGTTTATAGCACACTTTATTTTTCTTCCTGAATCAATCGGCATCCCTCTCCAGCAACTATTTATAGCAACCCCGCTGCTGCATTAACACACTGCATGATTTATCATTAGAAGCCAGCTCTGGTCTGCTGAGTAGCTACATTCATGCCAGGCAGCACGGTGGTGCCAACATCCACATTCAACAACAACACTCGGAGGCCCTGGGAGATGTACACAAATAAAATCGCAGCACAAGCTAACTTTGCAAGACACGCACGATAAAACCTTAGCTTTTGCACAATGCAAGAGATGGAGAGAAAGAAGAAGAGAAAATGCAGTGCAGAATAGGGGAAAAGTGCTGATGAGTTGCCTCATGCAGGGGCTTCATAGATCCGTCGAACAAGAGCGGATTTGCCTGCTACACCTAGATAGTGTTTCCCCCCCTCAGCTTTCGCCCAGGTATTCTGGGCATGAATGGCTGTCAGTTTGGATTTGGAAGCTCAGCGTTGAGGGGGAAAATAGAGTCTGGTGGGGGTCTTTGTGTGTCTCTACCTGTGGAGACGAGAGCTAGAGACAGTATACTTCTCACTAAGCCCAAGCTAGCTCCAATGCAACACTGCACATTACATCCGCGGGAAGAAAGGGGTAAATGTTAGCACTGCAAGCTAGCCAGGGGAGACTGGTTGTAGGCAGACTGCAGCAAGCTCTGAAGGTGCTGCTGTTTTAGCGGGGAAGGTTTTCAATGGAACGCACCAGGAAAATATGGATGGGGCTGCGATTTGAATGAGAGCTGCTTCTGCCTGAGCTGTAGAGAGTATTGACCTAGTTTTCCTTCAGTATTTCACTCAGACAGATGCACACCCACTAACAGAATGTGCAAAAATAGAAAGAATAAAAATATCTATCGGTTAGTGATCCTGTATCATTGATGACTGAATGGAACAAAAGATAGAGTTTGCAGAAAAATGGGGCAATTTTGTAAACAGACTAAATTTCTTGTGGCGTGGTTAATATATAGGTTATGTAATGTTTTGAAAACAGCAGGTCACGAGATGCCCTGTTGCCTCAGGTTTCATGACACCTGTGTCCTGGCCTTGATCTGAACTTTCGACCCTGTAGTCACATGATCAGTGCTCTTTTCACCTCAGTGAACTATTGGGCTTGAAGGCATGACGGTTTATTCTCTCTCTTTTCCCCTTCCAAAATGAGCTTTTTACATAATTAAAAAGGCATCCAAAAAGAGCTGTATTTTAATTATGCTATGAATTTTATGATCGTTTTTGGTTCTTGTCATAATGAGGCCAGGTTCATGCCACAGTGCTAAGAAGCATTCAGGGCTGTGGATCACATTGCAAACCTTCCGGCTTATTCACATTATGGGCCGTGCAACAATACCAGCAGCCCACTGTTTGGGTGTGATTCCACGTTTTAAGGGATTAACTGGTAAAGACTACCAACAACTGCCTTTCAGTCTGGAATTAGTCATTAATCAAACCACACATTTTAGGGCTCCTTTCTAGCCAGGCGCACACGCCCCTGTTAAGATCTGAATGAAAAGGACAAAGCTATTCAAATCTGATCCCCTCCGAACAAATGGCTTTTCTCCATCCCCACAGACGCAGGGAACACTTCAAGAACCTCTCCAAGGATCTGAACGGTCACATGAAAACTCCGCCTCATCAATTAGCTTTGTGGCAGGGTTTTTGTGGGCTTTAATACAAACAAAACAATGACCATGTACAACATGGCAACGAACAACGTCTGCTTATCCCTTGATACCTCTAAAGAAATGGTAATAGTGAATTTCTGGAGCACAAAAGGGACTCCTTAGGCTCAGGGCATATGGTTACAACAACATTATAGGGCACACTAATGCACCTGATGCCGCAAATCTGAATGATAAGCCAAACAATGAACACACAACCTCATAGCTGGCTTCATTTACAGTAGACTGGGTATATGTTTCAATATAATCTTATTTGTTTTTTAAAATAACAGTTTTAGACTGAATGAGCTGACAAACAGTCAAATATGAAGATTGGAAATTTGCCTTTTTATTTATGAAAGTAAACTGAATATCTTTGTTCTGTTATTTATCTGTAGCTTGATATATATTTCTTTAGACATTTTTGACAACTTGTTTTATGTACTTGGGGCCTGGGTCTTGGTCCAATCAGATAGAGACTGGAGGTTTTTACAAACTGTGTCCATCTGGAAAAAAATTTTTATTCCTCATAACAAGCTAATGTTAAGCTCTGTTGAGGCTGTGCACAAACACTTCAATCCACTTTTTCCATCAAAAGCAGCCAAATTTGGCTAAGATGGCTTGAAGTTCCAATATTCATCATAATTTTTATTTTTTTTTAGTAAAAATTCCATCTAATTTTTTCTTAAATCCAACACTTGAAGAACTTTGCTATTTGTTGACTTTCGTGTACTTGCATAATTCTTGCAGTTTTCGTGTTGTATATTCATGGCTGAATGTGATTTTTCTAAGTCGCTGTGCATAAAAAGGTCAGCTAAATAAATGTAACGCAATGTAATACTGTTGTTTAAATATGGAGGAAGTGTTTCCAATGGGGGAACTGAAAATGAAGATTTGCACTGAGGGGCGCAGTGGGCACTTACATTTCTCCCCCATCTTTCATCTCGAAAGATAGGGATACAGTGGGGGTGGATTGATTTGATGTTTTGATGCATTGTTTGATGACGGGCAGCTCAAAGTGGAGGAGGCCTCTGTGATGTCTCTCCATTGGAGGACATGAAAAGCGTCACCTGGCCCCTGAGCTGAGGGTTATGGCTGCTAGTGGATTTAAGGGCTCCTGCTGAGCTGGACGGTGGTTCCATTGATGCCACATAATCCATTCAGCGTGACCTTTATATTTTTAGAGTCAGCTCCACTTCCCTGTCAGCCTGCCTCGTTAAAACTATCGCAGACATCGAGGTCCCGATCAGCTACGTTCTATCATAACAGGACGGTATATCTAATTTATTCGATGTGTACATCCCATGAGGAAAATAAGTGTCTTCCATCACCAACCAAGCAGTCCGATGATCAAAAGAAACATGGAGCACAAGGCGAGCTCATCAGATGAACAAACACATTCTTGCTAGATATCTTTGTGGGTTTCATCATCCTGCATCAAGTGACTGCTGAGGAAAAAAACAAAGCCTTGTTCTCATCCCTGTGACATCAGCGCTTACAGACTGAGTGTAGGGGAAGAATCAAAGCCAAGGCAGTCATATATTTCCAATTAAATACCAATAATGTAAAATCTGTGAATTTCCCTCTGCCCTCTACCCAACCTCCAATTAACTGTCTCCAAAATTCCCACAGGAAAATATCCCTTTCCTTTAAAAAAAAGTCATACAAATAAATAATCTCATAATGTACGCTAGGTGGAATTAGTCATGAGCATCAAACTCCTACCCCATTCTAGATTTGCCTAAACTAGGAGCAAACATAATTGGGATAAATCTCCTCAGTAAGCCACATAAAAAAGCAGAAGGGTGTAAATTGTTACACTGCTGTGTGTTAAGACACAGAAAACAGTTGCACAGATCAGACGAACTGCAGCAGCAGGGAAAGAGCAGCATTCAGCTCTGCTGTTTTCCTCTGTGACTCGGGGCCACTGAGTTTTTCTCCAGCCATAGTAAATTGGGCGCCTAGGGCAGGAGCCTTGGCCAAGCTTGCATTTCGGAGCCGGCTGTGGAGGGCATGAGGGATAGAGATATGGCACTGAAGGGGGGACAGGGCGGTGGATGGTGGGGGAGGACTGGAAGCGCAGTGGAGGTGACATTACGCACATGTTTCAACACAAAAGGGGACCTGGCTCGTTAGCACACTAACTAGCAAGCTCCATGGCAATCAGCACTCGTCATTCTTTCTGTTCTCTCTATCCACCTCGTCATAAATGTGGCTACATCTGCAAGTGTAATCACTCCATTGTACTCTGATTTTCTGCTCTGCTGAACAGCAGCATGGCAGCCTGCTTTTCAGCACCTCTCCCTCTCCCCACGATCCCCTCCTTTCCCTCAAGTGCCCTCGCCTGTTCCTGGCTACTCCTTCGCTGGTGAGACCGGTGTGTCTCACAGATTACAGAGCTCCAGTCGCTCAGGTAACAAGAGTCACTAATCTGGCTGGGGTTGAATTACACATAATTGCCTCGGCACCGTGATTGATTTCAGCCCTGGAAAGGAAAAGACGACCCCCCCCACCCCCCTCCAAA
>JAUZTA010000024.1:1934243-1945345 GCA_034780835.1 Ctenochaetus striatus
CCTCTATTGAATATGGAGTGTGCAGTATATGATGAAGAAAATGCTGGAAAACAAGTTGGGAACTTGGACATCAGGATTCAATCAGTATCTATCTGTTGCCTTTACTGTAACCACAGATGTTGTTTTACATTCTACTTAATAATATTTTTTTTACCGAATAATTCTAGTTATTACATTTTTATTGCCTAATTTTTGTCCCCTGTTAAATACATGCTACCTTAATACATCATGTAATCTCCATAAAATGGCTTTATGCTCTGTGCTGTCTTTGTTAAGTCAACAGTTGTTTGTAACATGGAGCCACAGATGGGATTTCCCCCAGTGAAACACACTGGCAATAACCCGACAGGGGCTTCCGATACTCTGGGATCTGCATTGGAAATGCAGTTTGTTTCCTAGGGCTACAGGCCCTCCTCCATTGTTTCACGGCTATCTTGACACCCACTCACCAGAATGGAGGCATCCCGCAATGAACCCTGGGATCTGTGATCCTGCCACCGATAGGCACAGCAGTGCCACAGATTCCATTAAGCTCCAAATTAAAGCAGGCACATCAAAGGGCCTGTGAGGAGGCAGCATGGAGATGTGACAGTGAGAGGGGGAACGAAAATGAGTGAGGGGAGAATAAAGAAAAAAAAAAGAAGCCTCATTTGCGCAATCCCCGAACGTGACAGAGACTAATCCAAATCAATATCTGTGAGTGGTAGAGTGTTGTTACAATGCTAGTGTGGAACATATTAGCAGAAGATGAAAGCATCAAAGAGGTTAGCTAGATGAAATTATGTCTTTTATATCACAAGAAATAATTGGAAAAATCTGGGAGAACCGGCGTACATTTTTGCTAACATGCAAATGTTCTTATATGTGACCGACCACATGTAAACTGGAAGCAGTAGCTTTTTTTTTGGCCCAAGTTAACATTTCACAGCCAGAATTTCAATGATAGTTGACTGACAGCTCAGTGTAGACTGGGTTCCCACTTTACCAGCCAAAACAAACAGACATTATGTGCAATTACATCAATGAAATCACTTGACTTGAAGAAACGCCCACAATTCTACACAGTTTTTGACAGCACGCTGAAACATTTATACAATGCTGTTAGCTTTGTCTGGGACCTTAAGTGTACGGTACATCCAGTTGCAGTTACTGTACATGTTATCCATCTCAGAAGCCTTCATTTTTTAACCCATATCTGAGAGGTTTTATCTGTGTCCTCCATGAAGAGGGCAGAGTGTGGGGGGGTACCGCTGGGATATATTGTCTCTTTAGATAATCTCTATTTATTTTTCTGTCCAGGGTGGAAAATTTGCGACGAATCCCTTGGGTTTTTTGTAAGTGTTTTATCACTTGATGTTACTTATGATTGGGGTATGGGAAGGACTCCATGTGATACCACATAATTCCCAAGGCTTGTCCTGGAGCTTCTGCCACTTAAACAACACCCTGCCTCAGATTAGGGCCGGGCAATATGGCAGTGTTATATCATGATTTGAGGACAGATATCATCTTAGATTTTGGATATCCTAAAAACATGGCACAAATGTTGTCTTTTCCTGGTTCCATTACAGTAAAGTGATGTAATTTATTAAACTTACCAGAATGTTCTGATTGTTCCTTCAACTGCTTTCACTCAAATAGTCATTATATCCATATTACTGATGATTGTGTACTAAAAAAACTCATTGTGAAAGCAATGAGATTAATATTTAAGATTTTGTTAAAGCACTAATACATTGTGTTATTTGGCTTTATCCATATTGCCTGCGTCTGCATATGACATCCTCATAGTAACTTTTACTAACAACTGAACATTTAGCTCACTTTGCAGAAAATACATAAATACAGTGCGTCACTATCCAGACTGAAAAATCTAAGATATGAATTTTTTTGTCAATATTACTATAACTTACCATAAGCATCTCTATGGTTTCAAATAGTACTAGAAGGGCAATAAGGGGGTATTGGACATGAGGGGTGGGGTGGGGGGCATTTGTGGCCCTACAGCAGTCTGCCTGATTGCATCGCCACACAAGCGTGCCTTCAAAGCCTTCCCCTCCCCACCGCCCTGTTTGACCAGATAAGGGCCCCTTCACGCTGTGGTTCAGCTAGGGGACAGGAAGACACACAGAGGGGTCAACGGTAGTGCCATCTGCTCCCCATGTACAACAAAAACTGTACATCTTCATCAACAAACTGCCTCACTGTCCAAACACACATACTCTGTCCTGCATGTGGACCGGCTCCTCAGACTGTAGCTTTGATCCGTCTATAGGCTTTATATTGGGGCATATACTGTGTAATGCATCCAGGATGTTTGTTTTACTGCTCATACAAGTTTCATGAGGAAAATGTTGATTGAGTCAATATGTTTATCCCTTATTTGCGCCTACAACTGTTCTTGGGTAATAGAGAAGGCAGGCAGCTGCCAGGAGGCTGCCTGATGTATAAAGTGTTAACAGTCTGTATTGAAGGCATGCTAATATAGGTCAGCTCTCAGTGACATCACATTCTTGTGTGTTGCTAAATGCGAGAGCCGAGACAGTGATTGACAGCGGGCGCAACACACAAGATGTTTCAGTCTTGGAGCGAAGGGCACGTTGGAATGCAATTTAATCCGCAAGCAAAAATTCTAAAACTGGAGGATGGTGTATCATTTGCCTCGTGGCTTTTTTTTTGGATAAGCATGCCAACCCCGACCCCACACCGCCAAACAACACAGACACATACAACTATCCATACTTCTGTACTTCTTGACTGGTTCCACAACCTCTGAGTAGACACATCAAGCAGTGTCAGCAGCTGTCACAGAGGCCATATCATGTTGCACAGAGGCAGCCAGGCCAGTGCCTCCAGGTTTACTGCTCACTAAGGTGGCATTTACAATAGCTTTTCATCTTTCTCTTTCTTTTATACCGCCTTGATTCGTCTGTCTATCCCTCTTCTACTTTTATTCTCCCTTTGCTCTCAGAACAGGACGTTGGCTCCTGGTGCTAACACATTATCAAGTCAATCAGGGGATAATAACTATCATTCGGATCTATGCTTAATTAACTAGTTTCCAGTATGCTCTAACTGCACACCTCTGTTTCCACTGTCCTTAGTCTTCCACCGCAATACTGCGTCTTCATGACTTCACCTGAAAAGGTGCTTTCCACTCTTTGGTAGGTAAGACCTGAGGGAGTTTGCTTCTCAACAGCCAGGGCCCCCCAGAATCAGTGATCATACTAAAAACTTCAATTACATCTGTGGACCCAGCCATTTGTTGAATGAATGGTTTGCTTGCCAAGACAAAAAGGAGGTAGCTGGATACAGTCGCTGTGCTGGGTAATAAAACCAGGAAATGTCAGAGTGTTTAGTCAGATAAAGGACAAGCGTGAGCCCTGGTGTAAAAGTGTGAGCTGTTCTTCTAGCATGAATCCCTGCAGTGAGTGAAACTGTCATGAGGAACCTTGTCAACAAGCCAAAGAAAACAGCATCAGCTTTGCATGAAGGAGAAAAGTTGCACAATAGAGCCTGTAATACCTGGTCAAACAAGCCTGTGATTGATGCATTTTAGACAATGGAAAAGTTCAAGAGTGAATAGGATCATGGGACTGTGACCAAATAGTCTTTAGATCATTTTTTCTGGGAGAGGTCCAGATGTGGTGAGTGTTTCACCTTGTGGTAATCATGTTTTGTTTGGAAAACCCTGCTTTAGATATGGCTAATGAGAAACAAATTGCCGGAGCATGTTGTCCACGCAAACCAAGGGATTCCCTGATACAAATCCACAACCGATAGAGATAGAGAGAGTCAGACAGCTTTAAACCTCATAACTTCCTATGTTTGGTTTCGGCGGAGAGGGATAATGACAAGGAAGACAGAGAGTACTGGTCTTGTCTCCTGGCATTGACATGGGAACCCCCAAAAATGAATGAATCACATTATAGTCCACAACACCACAAGGAGATGAGATGAAAAAAGACTAAAGAGGGCCAACAAAATGGCTGCAAGACAGGCTGAGAGAACAAGAGGAGAAAAATCACAGAGAAAAGAGTTTGAGACCACATACAGACTAAGCCGAACAATGAGGCTCTTTCATTGGGGTTTCGATGATGAAGGGAAGATGAGAGGGAAGAGGATAGATGAGAGTGAAGTGTCAGTGCAGCTTCCATGTACAGGATGACTAAGATCCTGGACCCGGAGAAACGACTGAATCAATGCTGGGCATGGATTCAGAGGTAGCGTGTCTGCAATCTTGCAAAATCTTCAGATGTGCTTAACATATGGTAGCTATAGAGTACAATGTAAAGGGGTTGGTTACCAAATTACACATGTCTCGGTGAGAGTATATGCTTATGTTCGTGCACGCACTTGTACGAGTGTGTATGCTATGTGTGTGTCGGAGAGCGAGTGTGTGTGTGTTCGTATGGTGAAAAGGGTGGGGCATTGAACAGAGGCCCCTCTAGCCCAGACTTGAAAAGGCATTCTTTCATCACTGCTAATCTCCCAAACATAAACATGAGAGCATCCACACAGACTCTCTCTCCGGGCCAAGGGGTGACCCTCCCATGACTGGAGATGAGGGACTGCACGAGCGCAGGACTGTGCGTGCTTCTGGCTGTCTGACTGTTTGTGTTAGGAAGGGTTGCACTGACTGTATCAATCAACATATCAATTTTATGACAGTTGTTTGTGAACATGTTAGGAGATTTTTTGGTGGGTGTGTGAAAAGAGTGTGTGTGTGTATATGTGTTTATGACTGCCAAGGGTGTGTAGGTTCCTGTGCTGCTGGGTATATCAGACTCCAAACCAGTGTGCGACTCAACATGTGAGTCAGTTTCATCTACAACAACCGACAATTAGTTATTTTTCCACAATAACCACGTGAACCATAATTGCTTGTGGTTTCAACAAGAAAAATTATATCAAAGCACACCATGCTCAGATATGGAGACAAATATATGAATTCTACGTATAGAAATCAAGACAGGCGAATCGGTCGCTGCGTTGAACCAAACCAAAGGAATAAATGGAAACTGAATCACCTGGAAATGGCTGTCAGGTTTTCAGGGAGCTAGGAAGGCTGGGATATGAACTAGCACATGGCGGCATTGGGCGTGCTCTTCTCTATAATAAGGACTCTTATTTCTCAGGCCTGTATGGCTGGCATGAAATAAGCTCAGCTCAGCTCACATGGCACACATACACACACGCACTTGCACCCTTGCGTACACACTCATATACTGTACATCCAAGCTTGTACATTGCACCATTCCCCATGTACAAGCCAAAGCTGTTTTTTTCAGAGCATTTAAGAGATAAGGCCAGTGAGCTAATGCAGACGTACTGCCATAATCCAGTTTCTCCCCCCTTCTGACTCACGACCCCCCCACCACCAACAGCTTCCCTGCACTTCAGCTGCGTATCTGTGACAGATTAGGGCAGATCACCAAGGATTACCTCCAGCAGACACAGTCTCTAAACATTGACCATAGACAACCCTTCAACTCCCACCATAGAGAAAGGGTGATAAAGAGGAAGACAGCTTTAAATGGTAAATTGAATAAGTGAAGTGATTGCTCACGTGTTAGAAGGTGTTTCCTTTTAGCAGTTCATATTTATAAAAGCAGAGCTGTCATAAACATAATTCTTATTTTAGTCATATGCACTTTTCAGTTCAGTAAGGTGTGAATGTATTGCTAAGAAGGTGCACGATGCCTGGGTACCTGTCATTCCTATGGGATGCTGGTGCAGAGTGAATATAGGTCAGACCTGGTTTTTGTTATTATTAGCCTTTGATTGCTGGATAAAAAGCATTTTCAGTTCTTGTTAAATGCTAATGATTACCTGTAAATAAGAAAGAGCAATGCTCTGTACCCAAAGCCAGGATCCACTTTACTAGAAATTACTTTCTTTCCCTTTGTTCCACACTAAACAACTTCTTTTTTGTGCCACACGCATCTCAGCATCACCCAGTGGTTTGTTTGGGTACTGCACACTGGCGGGGTAAAGGGGCCATGCAGTGAAGGGTTTTATCACTTGGATTTGATGTGAGTGTGAGATAAAATGAAACTGATATCTTACCAGATTCAAATGTGTTGCTTTTAGGCATTTTAAGGGCAACTTTTTACATATGAAATGCATTTGAAATGAGGAAAACTTTCTGCTCAACTTTTTGGAGCTGTTCACTGTTTATATTCCAGAGAGAATATTTTACCCATTTTCATTGGAAGAGAGACAGAATAAATTAGCAACATCCTTTTTCCTCCTTCATCTATCCACAGTGCTTGACAGCAGTGATCTTGTTTGTAATCAATAATATATAATTCAATCAATATGTATATGTAATTTGTATATATTAAATACAGCTACATTTTTTACATAATCAAGTTTTGTTTCATTTTCGCTGTAAAGACACTTTCTTTAGCCCTCAAAATGCCTTCTCATTGGTTACTGAATTGAACCAAGCACATCAAACAGAATATCTTACAATGTTCTTAACATAACGGAGGGGTAAAAAGGGTTTTATGGACAAAGTCAGAATTTAATTACAGTCACCCATCTCAATCCAAGGATTAATGTTTTAACAACTAATTTTGATAACGCTTAAAATAATAAATAAAGTATAACGCAACAACAAAGGAGCCCTTGCTGACTCTTTAATCTGCATTTGGATGCCTGAAAACAAAAAGGTGTGCGCGTGCACATGTGTGTGTGTGTGTGTGTGTGTGTGAGTGATGGAGCAGGTGTGTGTGAGATAGGCAGAAAGGGGGAGGAGGAGGAGGAGGAGGAGGAGTGGGGGGAGGGAGGGGAGCGAGACCCCACCTGGACTCAGAACAAGCGGGGGGACCAACTGGGGACGCGGACACTACACAACACACACTACAAAGGGTTGGCGGGGCGAGGTGCACGAACGCCATAACACAGCCAAAGTCCCATTGTTCTATCCCCGTTTCATCTCCCCTCCTTCTCTCCAAATATTTGGAGGAACGCTCTGAATAACATACTGGTACTGAGAATACTGCACTCTGTATATTGTTGAAAGGAACTACGGCAGTCTGAGTGTTTCGCTCTTCAAAGATGCTTGCTTTGTTTTGTTTGGGTTTTGTTTGCTCCTGTATTTGAATTGTGTACCGTGATTTCGTGGATATCTCATTGTTCCAGGATTTTGAGATTGTTGGACAGAGAAGCACCCACTGGCTCATTTATTTTCATTGCATCATGTGACTCATTGTAATTGCAACACACTGGGAAAAGCAAGGCTGAAATGATGCAAAGAAAACAACAACCGGTCCCTGGTTCCCACTGCCGCTACTGGAGAGCTGTTTGTGCGAACAGTTTCATTCTCCTTCATCATTAAGAGTTTCAATAGGACTGTTCCTATATAGAGTTCTACGGTGCCATTTCCATACCAGAGCCAATGGGAAGTCAGTGATTAAAAATACAAGACCACAGCTTTGCATGAGAGTTCAAAAACCTAGGGCTGAAAGTGTGGAGCTGTGCTATTAATCATGTGATCAATGGGGGATGAGCATGAAGCCCAACGATGCAGGGTTACAGCATCGTCTTACGGGGTCGTTTGATGGCCCTTTCCCGGGGACCCCAACATTGATTGGGCCCTGAGGGTGCCCTGCGGCGCTGCCCCGTCGCCAGGGCCTGACTGACAGCTCTAATGAAGCCTGCCATCGTCGGGCAAGGGACTGCGCCAGAGCAGGCAACGAACTTCAATCGGCCTGTGTGACGTCCAAAGAGTTTTGATTTCTCAGCAGTGGCGAGGGGGTAAAAAGGAGACCCCTGTGGGAGACAGGCAGCCCGGGCTCGCCTTTGAATATTTCTCCGTTTACCGCATGTCAGTTCTCGGTGTTGGAGATGCACAGAAGAGAGATGTAGGGGGGGTGGCTGTGGTGAATTTTTCATAAGCAAAAAGAGAAAAAAAAAAGGGAGAAGGGGCCCGGAGTCCCGTGGGATTAGGGTTTGAATGCTGTCATATGAATGTCATTATATCTAGTTATCACTGTGCCATTTTACAATAACAGTTGTTTTCTAAACAAAGTTTTTAATGATTTGCACTCATGTGCTTTTACTTAGCAAGAGAAAAACATGGTAACTTTTCTTCATAGTTTAGTGAGCATGGACGGACAAGTTGCAACTATCAGTGCTCTCTCCATCTTTCTCTCTCACATGCACAAACCCCTTCTGCGATGGAGGGATGTTGAAGAGCAGTGGAACCTCAGAAGACTCATCCTCACTTTGTTCTATTATTCACCATCTCTGGCTTCAGAACTCTCTAGGATCTCCATGGGGTTACACTCTCTATCCTGATGGAAAGACTCCTGCGCCGCTGAGAGCCTGTTTACTCCCCGGCCCTGCGATCCACCAGAGTATACAACCAGTCCCTTCACTTCCATGCTCACATCAGAGCTATCAAAAATAAATCAAAAACAGCCTGGTGCAAGCCATTTGTTAATCTCATGTTCGCTGGCACTTTTTTAAAACCACTTGCCGAATCAAAAAGCACCATTTTTGAGAGACTGGCAGCTCGCTTAAACCTACCGGCGATGATGACATTCTGGCAAACGTCACAGAAACAATTTAATCCACCGTTCGCTGTCTTCCTTTTGTTCTTTTCAGGCAGCATGAATCTTTACATCTTCACCCACTATGATATAATGTGATCCCCTCTCAGAATGCTCATTTGTACTAGCATAAATAGTTATTTGAAAGATAAAAGCAAACATGTTTGTTTTTTGTTTGTGTTTTTTCCTCTTCTCAACTCCCCTAAGGCATTTATGAGCACTTTGGTAATAAGGACCAGAGAAGGATTTAGCTGAAGAAGAGGAGCAGAGGATGCTTTGATGTACTCTTAGATTAAGTGAAGTCTACGGCGATGTCTACAAAAATACATGCAGTGTATACAGTGAGCTCGGCTAGACAGATTCCTCTCTGCTGGCCCTTCCTCTCTGGTCCCAAAACACCACAGCATGAAAGACAGTCTGTATGCTCCGCGGTAGCAGGAGACTTGTATGGACCTTGTCGACAGCTTCAGATGCACCGTTCCCAAAAGAAGCACAAACTAGGGAGACATTTTTTCTTTTCACCCAAACTTGTTTTTCCCCAACCCAGAAATTTTTTCCCCCAACAAAAAAAAAATATTCTAAACTTTTAAAAGACTTGGTTCACAGTTGCTTTGATTTTTTTTGATGTGTTGCTCCGCTTAAAAGAGATTTAGCAACTAGGCAATGCTCTGAAGACGGCATTGCCCAAGCGACTCGACACAGTGCCAGAGTTTGAGTCTGAGGAAGACTGAGTGGGAGAGAGAGGAGGAAGAAAGAAAGACAGAGAGAATGATTTTGTAACTTGTTATGAGACGGTCGGAATTTTCAATTTTAAATGTATCTAACAATTTAAACATACGATTCAGTGTGATGTGTTATTCAGCCAGAGGCAACAAAGAGTCTCCAAGTCTAACCTTTTCATATTTTATGCATTCCAATCACTTGCAAACTAGTTAGCAAGCAGAAAGCAAAAGAGCCAGCCAGTGGGTTTTGGTAAGGAAGTGTGAGTCTCAGTAATAATATAAAGTAAGCAGGTTTACAAATCAGCAAGCAGGCGTTTTCTTAAGAAAATATTCCTTGGCACAGTGTGACTGCTTTGATTCCCTCTATGCTGTGCAATTTGTATTTGTTTAGGGTGTTAATGAAAGGTTGCATGAATAATTTAACATAAACAAACCATGTCATTCCAAATAAACTGCAGCTCTGCAAACACATGAAGCGGCTCCACTGTGTGTGGTGAATGCTCCGGTGATCTGATGCTGACCTCTACTGGACGGTTCTGCTGCTGAATGCAAGATTGTTGCCAGACTCATTTAAATTGAACTATCATCTGTTTATCTTTGCAAATTATAGCCCCACAAACACAAGACTAGGAGGGCCGCTACTTATATTTGAGAGGGATCAAGGTTCCTTTAAAATTCTGTATTAAAGAATTGTGATTATGCATTGAGAGGTAAACTGGAGCACTTTTTATTAATGTTTGTGATTTGTAATTGTGAACAAACTTTCTTGTTGTTCACTTCTTAACTATTAAACCTTTCAACAGAAATCTTGTATGTCAATGATTTCATCTTTTACTTTATTCCATAAATCAATGCTATTGGTCACCAGTTTTTCTTTTGGTTTGAGACATATGTGAGTGCCTGACTATATCTAACACGAAATACCAACTTTGACAATACAGTGTTCAATTGTTCTTTATTTAATTTTTCTACATAAAGTTAAATATATAAAGAGTTATTGAAAGTGCCCTGTGTGGTTTCCCAGGGCTTGAAATGTCATCATCATTCTGTTTTTATTCAACCAAAACCCAAAACAAATCAGAAAAAAAGTAGCAAAACCTATATCTGAGAAGCCAGAATCAACAAATGTGTGGTACCTTTAGCTTGAAAAATAACTTAATGATTAATTAATCCTAAAAAGCTGTTAATCATCTGTTGATTAAAAAGAATAGAAGAGAGTTCTTGTTTTTGCTCTTATAAATTCATTATGATGCTAGTTTAATTGTCTGAGATTAAGAAAACCCACAAGCCTGAGACCTTTATCAATTAAAGGGGACATGCTATAAGAAAATTACTTTTCAAGTACTTTTGCACATATATTTTGTATCTAAGGTGCCTACCAACCCACAGACTGAAATAAGACTACCTAGGCAGCTTTTCAAGGGCTGTCAAAGTCAAAAACCATTATATTCAACAAGCCGATCTGGCCCACCTTCCAACATCAAGTGCTGGTTTATTAGAATTATACTGCCCCCCATCTAAGCGCAGGGTTCCTACACCTTTTTGAAGGTCAAATTCAAGCACTTCAAAGCAATTTTAATGTGCATTTAACGCATGCATATTTCTATGCATTTACTCAAAATGTTTTTTTCTCCACTTCATCACATTAAATCAGATTTGTAACAGCACTGTACAGTAGTGTGATAAATTAAAGGAAAACGTCACAAAATGTTTTACCTGTTTGTAAATAGATTTGTCATCCTTTAACTTAGCTAAGGCAATTTAAAACAATTATTAGACGAATAACTTCTATTTTTAATAGAATTAAAGGCCTGAACAT
>JAUZTA010000024.1:2285036-2298236 GCA_034780835.1 Ctenochaetus striatus
AAGCAACAATTAGCTCACATCTCAACATAAAAATACACCAAGTAAGCTTCTTGTCTTTCTCATCCTCATCCCTCAGCCTTGGTTTACATCACCTTTTAAAGATGACCACAGAGAAGTTTGACCCCAAGCCTGTGAATGGAGACCATTGAGGGTGCAACAAGGACCTAGGAGGTGCATCTTTCTCATCTACAGCAGGGAAGACAGTGTTTATTGAGACCATGCCATGTATTTGGTGAGTACCAAACACCATCTCCTGGTGTTCACCTCAGTATCTCACTAAAAAGCTATTTGCACCTCCTGTCTTTATGGCCAAAAAGGGGGCTTTGCATTTCCACCAACAGGACATAAAGTTATAGCCCTTGAGCATTGGCTGCAATAGGTTGGAGAAGACAAGGCCATGCAAACTGATCCTGATTGGCTATACAAACTACTGGAAGCAGGCAACAATATGCGGTCTATGGCTGCTTTTCGGAAGCAGTCGCACTAAAGCCAACACTTGCCACAACACCACTAACAACCATGGAAATAGAGGACTGCTGTGAGTGAAGCAGCAGGAAGCGTGCAGGATGCTCAGGTCCTGAACCAAAGCAGGTCGTCCATGTCTTATCTTCTACCTGCTACAAGGACAAACACACAGCAACTAAAAGGGTCACGTTCTCCTAAACATCTGCAGTGACAAGACTGAGTTTAGATTCAAATATGGCTCCAAGCAGAAGTAAACAAAAAGGAAAAGGCATGAGCAAGACTGCTGCGCATACATCTTCGACTAAGAGCAGAGGGGGCTTGAGAGCATATGTAGTTAAGTGTACATTCATGAATCTTGGAGCGTAACCAAGCCAGTCTGATCAGTCATTAAAATGCCATCACATAGCCAATAAAGTGTCTGTTTCATCAGTTGCCTTCCACATAAGCTGTTGCCGAACATCTCTTAGCCTAAAAGTACAAAGAGGTCCACTCATGCTGACTTCTTAGCTAAAACCATCTAACATGCAAGAGACAGACAGAAGCAGAAAGCTGGATGGAGGTAAAGTGAAGCTTATGAAATTTTCTGCATCTGTTTCTCTGTTCAGATGTCACAGTTGTGAGATAAACTATTGTTAGTGTAAGTGATCTTTGAGGAGGGATGGATGACGGTTGATTCAAAGGTGATATTTTTTTACCCCTGTCCCATCCCACTCTTACATAAATACTCCTGTACCATCCCAAACTATGATGAAGAACATTCCTGTCGCATCCCAATCCTGGAAGAATGACTCCCTTCTCTCTGTTGTGTATTTTTAGTAGGCAGTGTAGTAATATTAATTTAATATTCTTACCATTGTTTTGCTTGATTACTTTCTGCTGTATGGCTTAATCTTGTATTCCCACCTTTTGATCAGTGCAGTGGCAGTAGTGACATAGCGTTTAGGGTGCATTACGTGGTTGCACCATACCAGCAATCTTCAGTCCACACACATGATACACAGGTCAGATAATTCCACCCAACCATCAACCATGTACCCGAAGAGAAAGGAGAGAAAAAAGAACTAAAAAAGACAACTGTGTAATTATGTTCAAAGTAAAGAAAACAACATCTAATGGAACTGCATATAAAAACTAACCTAATGTTGTTTAGATTCCCCTTCCGCCCTCTTTGACTTTTTTCCTTTCCCATCCCAATCACTGGGTGAATAATAAAACGACTCCAATCCTGCATGAACCTCACAGGAAACATATGACTCCCAAAAAATGTCAGTCTCTAATCAATGGCAGTCACCACTGTCTACAGAATCTACCCAACAAATATCACCTGGTAGTCAAGAGAAGGCAGGAGCAAGGCCAAGACAAGGGGAGGAGGGTAGCATGCCTTTTCAGTTATGTTAAAGAAAAAAAGTATATTAAGTGACAGTTGAACAGCTGAATCTTCAGTTTCCTGCCCTGCTAATAAATGGAAAAGCCTATAGTCCAAGTTAAAGGTAGGAAGTCTGTCTGAAGATCATACAAAAGTACTGCTATAATTGTTCAATGAACCTGAACCTTGAACAGGCTCTGTGAAACATGCGGTGCCATACTATTAAAGAGTACTCTGGCGTACTGTCAAAGAGGTCTAAGAAGAAAATGTCTGGAATGAAGTGTGGAGTTTACTTTGTCCTTTCGTTGGACTGTACATAAACAGGTTTTAAATGAGAGAAATCTGGATTGAGAACCCGAGGAATCATTTCAAAGGCCATTCAGGTAAAAATAACATTGTCAGGAACATTTACTAGCAAAGAACTAAACACTCAGGGCAATAATTCCAAAGTCAACGTGCTATGTCTCAGTCCTCAGGAATTTTTCATGAGCCACCACTTATCTTGTCATATCAAATTTCTTCCACCAGCTTTTTTGGGGGGAAGAGAAAAGACACCTTTAGGGCAAATTATTCTCTTTTAATCAAATCACTCCTTATGGCCTGGGGAGATCTTTCCATGCCTTTTGAGTCACTGGGGCATGGGCCACTAAAGCACACACCCACGAAAAAAAAAAAAAAAGGAAAAGAATGGAAGAAAATTGCAGAAAGTCATTGAAACAAACATCCACATATACACTATACACTATGTATAGAAACAGCAGCGGTTTGGTATCTTTTTATCTGAAAGCAAGAAATGAGACTCAACAGGAAAATAAAAAATACAAGAAGAAAGCAAGGAACAAAGTGGTGTCTGGAGTTTCCATCACAAGTGAAATCCCAGATTTTCTCACTCTCACTGTTCATGGAACAAAATCGAACAACTTTATTCTGGAGTGCAGTCAGTGCAGGAGGGAGCTATAAAATATAAATTATACCACATAACCCTATACCTCCCAACTGAGCCATTTGGTTACAACTATACTCCTGTTCGTTACGCAGGTCTAGCGTCTCTGGTATTTCTATAGCGCCGACATGAATTATATTCTAGCCTGGCTGAAGAACGTATGGATTACAAGTGAAATGTAATTTCCCTCCCGATCGGACAGTTGCCACCCAGTGACACTGAAGTGTTTATTTTACACAGTTGCCAGTAGTTAGTTCTGGACAGAATTAATTAAGTCCGCCTCAAATTACAGCTGAAAATGTAAGAATCATGACCGTGTCTCGGAAGACAGAAAAATGCGGTGGGGGTGTATTTCTAAGGGCTGAGTTGAGCAAAATGTGTTGTATCATTTCTCACTTTAAACAAATAAAGACTGAGGGAGTGTGTGGCTTCTGCACACACTGGGTGTGTTCATGTACTAGGACCAAAGTTTTCCTGATTCCTTCCTTGAGGAATACGATGTGTTTGGATTAGCACATGAAATGAAGCCTGTAGCAAAAAAAAAAAAAATGGCGCAAAAAAATGAGCACATGTAAGTACAAGTATCATCTTACAGTTTAAATACAGCTTGTAGCACTGAGTCCGATTTTAATCTGATTAACTTGCCATCTCTGAGTGTGATTTACCCTTCTACCTCTGAGACAATCCTATCATTTAGCAGATTAATAACTCTTAAAGATATCAGTCCATGTGATAGTACAAGACTAAACACATCTTAAATGCTCATGTCATAACAGCTGTTAACCCTATTCATTAACTTCTGCTATGTGTTTCTCTTTTTTAAAAACGTTAAGAATCACAGGAACACAGACCAAATTTCATAATGTATTGGAAGGAAATCTGAGAGTTTTCATGAGGGTAAGTGTGTAAAGATTTAGTTTCTTACTTTGTGTGCTGAGGTAGAAAAATGTAATTATGTCTACTACATGTATATTGTTTTAAATCAAGTATGTCTCACGCTGTGCTCTTTATTAAATTAGGAGTCCTGCGATCCAATTTGTTTTAACATTTCACAGTGTCTCTGTTTAGTCGCTACGGCCTGCGGCTTAGGTTACAGTGTCTTGTTCAAAGATTTTCATCTCAAGCCACCATAGGTATATGACCCAACTCCCCCCCTTTTCAAAATATTGCCTTTTCTGTCACTGCCAAGACACACTATCAGTCACTCATGAGATTATTGGGACTGAGGACGGATGGAGAGGAGCTGAGCCATATCAGTTCAGCAATGACCCACTCCTGGATAAATGAAAACACCGCAAGAATGTTGCTTTAATGATGTTGAGGCATCAAAGACAAGTAAGTGTTTATTATCAGGAGAAAGGGAAAGATAGGAGAAGGTCTTTCTCAGTTTTGCTTAATAAAAAAATGTATATGTGTGTATAGAAATATATGTTCGCATGATTCAAAAGTACACTTAGCATTGGAGTGCAGCCTCATCATAACTTAAATGGCACAAAAGGCAGGTAGGAACATGAAGGTCAAACAGTAATTATCTCCCTAGAATAATTGCACAAAATATTAAAATAATTAGTTGCACAAATGAAAAGAGAACTCAGAGCGCAAAAAATACATAAGTGTACCTAATAGGTTATTAAAGGAACCTTTACACACTTAGCACCAATTCTTTTCGAATAAAGAATCAGGGAGTAAGAAAGTAAGAAAAGCCAGAGCAAATGGAGAGGATGGAGTGGAGGGAGAAGAGGAGGAGAGAGTTCTCCATGTGAGCAGTAATCAGAGGAAGCCAGCAGGGGGGACAGGGAGGGTTGGTGGGGTCAGAGCAGAGCACCACTAAGCAGCCTTTCTCTTCATTAGCAGCCTCTCTAAGGGGGGCGTCACAGGCCTACCTGTCCAGCAGATTATTGAACCGACTAACCAGTGGCTCCCACCCCGCACACACACACTCTCACACACTCTCCCCTCTTTGATTCCCACAGACCCAGAGGAATCACGACCTAGCTGCAGCCTCGCTGACAACTTTAACTTTTTCTTTAACCTCACGTAGCAGCGCTATAGGATGAACAAGGGCATCTACTCGCTGCATAACAAGGACATTTACCTCGACATTTTCTCTATTATTTTTTTTATGGAGTTTTGTTGTTTCTCTCAAAAGAATTGTTTTTCTTGGCCTGTGTATTTTTTTTTTCTGCATCAACACAGCAGAACTTATTCTCTCTGAGAACGTAATAAGTGTATAATTGTCTGACACGTGTGAGAGAGACAGAAACACAGAAACAAAAAAAAGGAATACCAGCGTTTTCACTTGTGTGACTTGAGTGGTAAAGGAAATTTGAATTGCACAGATCCCTGACTGGTCTGGCAGAGGGAGAACGCAGCATGGAGATAAAAGTAATGAAATGACACTCCAGGAATGTAAATTGGCATTCTTCACTGTGGTTGCAGCACCAGCTCAGGCTCATGAAACATCCCTGACATACACTCGGACCGGGCCAAAATACTGTGCTGGCAATTAATCTCACACACATCTCACCGATGAAAGTGTGAAGGCACTATTTTAAGTGAGGCCATTCATCTCAGTCTCTCACTGTGTTTTTTTTCTTTTTCTAACCCTCTCCCTCCTTCTTGCCTGTCTCCTGATGTCCACGCTGAAATGTCTTACACTGACATGAAATGCTTCTGTGTACTTCTGCTTGTGTTTCACTGTCACAGCTTGGCCATGAGCTCCCTGTGTATTCCTTACAGGTACTGGAGCCAAGGGGGCACGTAAAGAGGCATGAATGAACGAGTGTTAAGCTTTTAAAAAAAAAATTAAGACATGGTCAGATTACAGTGTTGTACAACTCGAATAAGGAGCGCTGTTAAAATCAACAATTTGAATTATACCTGAAGCTTTTGGTGGCATTGGCTCATCACACAGGCGAACAGATCAATTCTAATGAAGTTTTACAAAACTATGTAAAAAAAATCAACTGAAGGAAGACAGTTCCTATTTCAAAATATCAATAAAACAGAAAAAATAAATAAAATAGTGTGCACTGCAAGAAGGAATTGTGCAAAAAGGTGAAGCAGGATTTCCAGCAGAGGCATTACAGGCCTGAAAAATAACTTGAGAAATGTTGCTGCCAGCTATGAAATGAAGTCTGCTCACATTTATTTAAGTAAACACCCATAAAACTTTTATTTTTTTATATCAGCTCCGTTTGTGCGTGTTTGCTATCTGAAGACTTTGCAATAAATTATACAAGATTACACGTTTGAATCAGTTTGTGAATAACGAATCTACAGGTAGTTAGAAAGTGCCTCACAACGTAAATACCAGGTAAACAATTAAGAAAAAAATTGGCTGAACAGTCTTAAGTATTACTTGCCCCTGAAGATGTCAAGTAAAAGTTTTTAATTCGACAATAGAGAACAGAGAATTACGTTACACTGAAAAGGTGTAAAGAAAACTACACACTTACATTATGGGAAGAAATATTTCGTAAACTTACTTTGGATGTCACAGACTCTGGGTCTCATTTCTGCTTACGGCCCAAATAGACTCGCATATGCTGCAATTATTACTACTGATTTTGTGAGACAAAGATGTAGGAGGAATCAAAAGAAAAGGGTCAAAACAAACAGAGGAAAATAATTTTCTTAAAAACGCGGACATATGAAAAAAATCTAACAGATGACTCATGTGAATAAAAAACATGTGAGGAGAAAAAAAAATACCCAATTGAAGAAACTTAGGGATTACTCAGGAAGTCTTGACTAACTTTGATCAGCTCTGGTGAGTTCAGATGACACACCGGCGCGGAAGTTTTAAAAGTTACACTATTTCCATAATTTACAATCGCGGTGTGTTTCGTGTGAATACCTTAAGTTAAACACAAGCAGAAAATGTATATTTACCATTGCTGCATGTTGTATCTGACAGACCCCGGGGCTCCTGGCACTTTTCAAAGTTGGCGTCCTCAAAAAAGTCTGATTTCGCCCTCAAGTGGGGAACTTTCTCCTCTTCAATAATGCACGCTGTCTGGAGTGATTCGCTGTCGGTGTTCGTTTCACAAACTTATCAACGTTTATGACAGTTTTAGGTGAAACACGGGCAAACACTGACTCTTTTTATCCCGACAGCCTCAGTGTCCGGGCTGCCTCGCTGAGGAAAAACGCGCGTCGGGACGTTTGGAAACGCGTCGGTTTCACGGAGTGGAACGCACGACCACGACACTCGGTCCCTTCTTCTTTTCCCAAACCGTAAACTGAAGAAGTCACGGAGACAGTGGGGATCGCTGACAACCAGAAGCTGGGTTGTAACTGCTTGTCCTACCTTGAGAAAAAACGCTAAAAACGCCTTCTTACACTCCCCCGATGATTTCCTTCTGCAGAGTCAGCGCAGTGCGCCGAGGAGAGCTGCGGACGGTCCGGGCTGGAGAGAAGGTGGCTGCTGTGTTATGTTGAATTCAGACCAGTGTTTTACAAGCCGTGTGTGACTGTAACCCGAGTGACTGTGCATCCAGGGGTTTTTTTGTGCCTGATGAGTTGATTAAAGATGTTGTGTCTGGAGGACGTGTCTCATCTTTGAGTGACAAAAATGTGCGAAAAGCCCTCAGCTCCGAGATAAGAAATCGGCAAAGAGACGCGCGTTACAGCCAGGCAGAAAAGATTCACTAATATTTTTCCTCTCCGTATATATATATTTAGTGTGGTTATACTGTTGACAAAATAACCCGTAATTTAGTATTTGTTATAATTTATGCATTTTAATATCACTCAGAAGAAAATCAATCAGATGTAATCAAGCAGCCAATAAAAACACAAAATAAATACAATTGTGTTTGAGTTTTTCTGCCATCTTTGAAAGAGTGTATAAACTTTTTAGGGAGTGTGCGCTGCATTTCATCTCGGCAAACATTCACTTTTTTCACTTTCTCTGACCTCGTCAGTACATTAAGTGCACGTCTGATGCACGCGCGCGCGCGCACGCACGTGCTGTTGGTTTCTCTGCTGCAAGGATGTGACACTGATTTCCTAAGTTGTGTCCCTTAGATCCCACAGAAGTGGGCGCGCTCATTAAAGTTTCATTGTGCACTTGTTTTTATGAGGATTTGCTTAACATTTGACTGAGACATCTCCAGAGTGAAGAGCTGAAGGAGGGAGGGATGTGTTCGCGCGTGTGTGTTTGCTTGTGCTTGTGTGTGTGTACGTGTGCGTGTGTATGTGCTGTGTGTGCTGTGTGTGTGTGTGTGTGTGAGGATAGAGTGGAGCAGAAAGAGAGACATACCGCGCTCCTCAGAGTGACTGCCTGCCTCAGCCTGGCTCCTCCACTGGGGTGAGAGAGGCAGCTGAGTCCCAGGGCAGTCATTTCTATCAAGTCAAGCGTCTGGAAGCCCCACTTGCATGTTTGGTCAAGGGGTAAATAATAGATCAGGGATTAGACTTGTGTAGAATTCATTCCAGGGTAACAAGCTACTGAGGTCCCAGGATATGCATATTCATTCCTTGGCCAAGGCCGTGGGAGAGCGAGGACCATATGCCTGTTTGTCAGAGGGCTTACATTGCTAATTAAATGAGATATTACATACTTATGCGAGCAACAAAACAAAAAGCCTTTAAATGATTGTCCAGAAAAATAAACTAGGTGCTTGAATAATTTTGTGTCTTCAAAATGTTGTGGTGCTGCTTTAATTAGACAGAGGATGAGTTTCTATAGTCTGTGTAAGGAACCGACCCTGAAATTAAATTCATACAAATTTGCAACATCAAATACATTTAGAAAAAAAGTATCTAACATAGACAAAATGAAGAAACATTTTGAATGCTAAGTTGAATATTGTTAAAATGAATCTGTTATATGTTTACTGATAAAGTAAACATGTAATGCTGTAAAGCATGATCTACAGTTCAGGTCATTAAACTCATAATTTGTCATTTCTGCTACAAGATGTCTCTCAAACACTATGAGTAAACATGTAGTTTCATCATGTCATGGAGAGGCGAGGGATCATGTGATTTGTTTATTTGAATGCTAAATAGCCACCATTGCAGATATAAATCTATCTGATTGACTCAATCAGAAATGTTCACAGATGAGATATTAAATTAAAGTTTTAATCAAGTTACATTCAGCCACCTTGGCTGACTTACTCCCTCACTCTTTGATTGGTGTTAGCCTGAAAGTTAGTGACAAGCAACAAATAAAACACATGGTTACCTTGAATAAATTACCAATTTCTGTGAGTGTGAACACCCTTGGAAACCTTTTTGATACTATAAATATATTGCTCAACAAAATATACAATAGAGATATTGTTGTTTTTAGATATTTTAATGTTAAAATGTTGCATTTTGTACATTTTAAGGCTTTGGTGAAGGTAAGAGAAAGATCCTGTTCTTGATTAAACCAAAGACAATACTAAAATTTAGCATTGGACACAGCAACCACACCCAGGACACAGGATGCATCCTCTGGTCTCTGATATTATAGATCCAACCCAACTCATAGTGGCTTTTATACCCACTATGCACCACAGCCCCCTCCATGTGACTCCCATTCTGCCTGCACAGAAAGGTACTGTGCACTTGCGCCCAAAAAGGTTTCCCCTGAACGTAATCCATTCAGCAAAAAAGATTTCTTTAAAACATATTGGGCAAAAAAAATAGCATAATTTTAAAAAAAACAACATCTGAAAAGCCAACTAACATAAAGCAGTGACCAAGTCAGTGTTGCGCGTTGTACAGCATTACTGAGGCTAAACACATTCTGCACAGACACTGATGAAGGGCTGAAATGACTGAAGAAGAAGAACTGTATTGACACAGACACAATTCATCAATCATATAGTTTGTCCTCTGGCAAGTTAGTACCTATACAGCTCTTCAGTCTCACAAAAAAAGAAACAAACTTTTTTTTAATTTGTATTCATTTTAAAACAGTGCTTGGTATGAAAGGTTTTACTATCAGTACAAGCTTTAAAAGAAGTCCAGTACTGAATGGACTGTGTACCTCCTTGGTATTTGAGTAGACACTGATATTACTTATACTGTTCAAGTAACTGGTAAAGGCAGCCTGATAGGGAAGGAGAGTATATGTTTATTTTCCCTGTGACAGGATCCCACTGTTCACTAATTATCCAGCAGGGCCACTGATAATGAGCTATTGAACCTGCTGCTGAAGTGTTCCACCTCCTGGGAAGGCCATCAGCTGCTGCGCTGCACTCACGGATCCATCAAATCCGCAGAGGTGCCCCTGTTCATTAAGTTCCTCTCACTGGAGCATAGAAAAGTCCAGAAAGGTCAGTTTGACCATCGCCAAGAACCCTGAAGAGGTTTTAAAGGACCGGTTCTCTTCACCAATCAGGAGACTGTTAACGGCTTCGGGAACGTTTCACCTCCGACTGTGATGTGACATTTCTACTGAAAGTCACACTGTATTGGAATTTTTCTTTTTGCGCAATCATTGCATCTAGTTTATCAATAAGGCAAAAATGACAGATTTCTTTACACTTTGGTACATCATCCATTTTTATAAACACTTTATTATTTAACCCTCAATAATTAATAAGAAATCTTAAAAAAAAATGTGGTGATCAATTCAGGAAGCAAATGTTTGACTATTAAGGGACAAAGAGATTTAATGAGCAACACTTTCAATAAATTTGCGCTGTGAGACAATTCTATACCTCGTTTTTTCCGTTTGATTTGTCCTAACTCATAGAGAGGAAAGCACAGGTGCTGGAAGTAAGACAAATACTTTTCTCATCTAAAAGCTGTTTTCCGACTGGACGACATTTACTCAGAGCGATCAATGTCCCATGTCCTTGGTCTCCTCTCTCATGCTCAAGGGAAATATGAACTTAAATACAACCTCACCACCTTAATTTACCCTTTCACCAAGCAAAGGACAAGCTCTCCAGCAAAGGGCTCAAGGGAAATAGTCTGACTCCCTGTTCCCACAGATCCAGAGGGGGCCAACCCCGAGTTGGGATGGCACACTAGTTGGTTGAGCGGTGAGTGAGAGTGGCCCTTCTTGCACCACACACACACACACACACAGATATATGCTGGTTGAGATGGGTCTTGTGTGGATCAATTCCTCCTTTATGAGGGGTGTTGTCTGTTGGAGATAGGACCAGAAGGTCATCAGATGGGAGTCAAACGGAGGTCCACGCCATCTCATTTGAGCAGGGGGTTAGGACATGAACAAGGAGGTTTGTTTATACACACAGTTTTTGTGTGTGAGAGTGTGTTCGGCGGGGGGGGGGGGACTTATAGGGGCCCAGCGACGTCACATGCGTACAGAAATGCACATGATGGCAAAGACCAAGTTTAACGTTTGTGATAAGGAAAGGTTATGAGCTGGAGTTGTACGATTTAGGTGGACAGATATTGTATGTGTAAAGGCTGAACAGAGGGAAGAAAAGCAGTAATCAATGGTTTCTCTGTCCTGGGGTTTTGTAAGGCAGTCCAAGGTCTCACAGGATTCAGCATGAGGATGGCTCATGCTCGAGGTCAAGAGTGGCTGATTATTCTCCCACGGACTTCAGTGAGAGATATAATATCCCTCCTCAGGGCATCGCTTGAATGGAAATGTGTACAAACAAGCTTTAAAATGTCAGCAATTGAACATGAATTTAGTGAGCAATTTCAAAGCTTTGTGATAGCCAATTTCAATTTCAAAAGGCCCCCAGTGTGATAACAGCTTATTATTATCTAATCTTATTCGACAAAAGAACATCAGACACTTAACAAATAGATTCATCAGCCCTGCTACAAAGTGACTGCGTTCAAAGACTTAATGTTACTCTCACATGTTGGAGCCTGCCTCATTTCCATGCAGGGGGAGTGATGTTTCACTAAACACTGTGCAGGTTCGACATCCCAACTGGCATTTGTACAATCAGTGTTCCTTTAAAGCTGGGGACTTGTGACTGTTTAGTATCTATTGTCATCTTTGCACTTCTCAAGTTCTTTCCTCCCTCAGCTTCAAAGCTAGGCCACATTAATGCAGACAATATCCCTTTTTACCTGAGGCGGCAGGCGGAGACTCCGCTTTCACAATTCTCCATGGAGTGTCATGTTGTGCCTCTCTTCCTTTCTCTGTCAGCATCGGCACTCCGGGGCTTGTCATTTGGTTCCTGAATTTTTCATGCAGGTGCATTTGCATGATCACAATTCTGTGTCACTTTTTTTTTTTTTTCCCCCTGCTAGGTTAAACGCGGCCTAGCACACGAACTTCCTGGCGACTCCGCTGAGGCAGAACAGAGGTGAGACAAGCATACTTGTTGGGACTGTCAATGCAAGAGCTGTCTTGTTTCAAGGGGTGGCCCATCACATTTTAACTGTTGGGCGATTAGAGACAAGCGGTACACATAAGACAGCTCCAAGCAAAGGGTTGGTTTACGTTTGCATGTGAAGCAGTGCTATAAGTGATATTCGCTATGACAAGCCTGTTGAAATCAGATGAGTGAGTTTAATCACTTGACCATCACTCTCCAAACATCCTGATCATAACAGCGGCTTGTGATGAAATTATCCTTTGGCTATGATTTTTGTCAGCAGATATCAATTTCTAAGATCTAATTTAAATTTAGGATGAGTATGAAACTTGCAGGCAAAATCTGTTATCAGTTTCAAACTCACAATTTCCCTGATTGCAAGGGGAAAAAGAAAATGATGATTAAGTGTTGATGCTTCACTTCTTTCACAGAGACTTGTTCTGTAGTAGGTTAATTACAGTAAATGTGTTATTAAAAAATGCTTTATTAAAGGTGGCCTATGCTGGATATTCTCAAAATGTTTTATACTTATTGAAACAATGGGGCTCCCTTTTAGAGTAACTGAGGGCTACTAATACCAGCAGGTTAAGACATTTTCACACTCCACTTCCTTTAATACTCTTTTAATGATTTCTTAATGGTGTGTTTTTGAAGAGACTGGGGCCAAATGTCAATACTGCCACAACATATTTAATACATCAATTCATTACAGTAATTTACTTCTGAAGTACAGCTTTTTTATGTCAGAAAAATGGAAAAACTTGGTTCTAACTTGATTTACAGTTTCTCACAATAACAGCGGGATGAGGGGAGTGAAATCAAATAATCACAGAGGTTAAAAGGTGAGGGGATTTTTTTGTAAATGCAGAAATCATGTCAACAGTGCCATAAAAGAGTGCTCGTCTGAGATCTGCCTTTCATGCAACCAAAATGCCCTCAGATCTGCATTAATCTGTTATTAGTAGGACAGACAACAAACACTTGGAAGTGGGAGACACAGAGCGCTTCAGACACAGGAAAGAAGAGCGGCAGGCACTGTCAAAACATGGTGGAACATGTCTTCATAGAACATGTGCGCGGCTGGAAGTGTCTGGGGCCAAATTATACACATTTGATTATGAAAGAGAAGGCAGTTAGAAGATGATCCCTTGTAGTTACCAAGATCG
>JAUZTA010000024.1:2335929-2348102 GCA_034780835.1 Ctenochaetus striatus
CCATTAGTGCTTGAAAATCAGGGCCCTAACAAGTCAGTGGGGATAGGCGTCGAGTCTCATTGCACTTGGAGCTTGTTAGGGATTTCCTTGCAGCTTCCATGCTGTGTTGTTGCCTTTTTTGGAGGGATGCGGGGGGTCGTTTTTTGTTCCCCCTTTGTGTGCAGGACCAAAAGATGAGACTACGACTTGTTTCCCTTCCTATATTCCACACACATACAGTTTGAAGCTGACGAGTAAATACACTCACACACCAAATAAAAATGTGTTCGTGTCAGACTCGACCGTAATTTTTCTATACCTTGCACATTTAAGTTCCCTCATATCAATCTTTACTTCTCATCAGCAGAATTCACTTTTGAATTAGACAATTGGTTGCTGTACTGCAAGCTGCTGAGTGACGTCATCAGTATATGTAATAGTCAGGCTTACTTAGGATAGAAGTGCCAGCCAATCACAAGGCAGATGAATGGTCCATTGGTTCATCAGCATGCAGGCAGTGAGCAGTTGGCCCGTCCCAGTGAAACCGCTCTGCCATTCACCATTACCACCCTATTTTCCCAAAATGGCATGAAGGAGAGGAAGAAAAAAAAAAAGCAACTTCCTATTTATATTAGAGAAGGGAAAAAGTTTTTTAATCAGACTGGGGATGATGGGGTTGAGCAAATAAAATTAAAGGTTATTAAAGCATCCGTACTCTGATCAAAGTTGCGCCCATAAACAGATTCCCCCTGAATCAGAGCAATTAGCCGCAGCGGCGTGGAAAAGTTCTCTCTATTTCCTTCTGCTTAATAATGGAAACTAGGATACCATAGGGGAGGAAGCACTGAGGCCTGTAGAATAAAGCTCTCTCATGGCTTCAGGTTCAACGGCTTTTAGGCCCACTGTAAACAAATTAAAGCTTTACTGTGACTTGACAAAGGTTCAAACACCTTTCATTAGGAATGCAGTTGATACTCTACATACCTAAAAGTCACATAGAGACAATTCAGCAGAGCTGTGGGTAAAATATCATGTAATTCTACAGCTCCAGGCAGTGTTCAGATAGTTCTAGCTGAATCCGCTGTGTGCTATGAGAACGAGTAAAAGTGTATCAATCTCTGTGACTATTCAGTGAGATTATCCGTTAAGTAGCTTTGCACTCTGGGAAAGTAACTCAAGCCCAAAGATTGCAGACATATACAGTCACACAAATACAGGATAAATAAGTTCAAGGGCTCCAAATTACTCACAGGGGCATTAGCAGTATTAAATGAAAACATTTGACGTTCCTCAGTAGCCTCCAACTCCCAGGCACCAGGGTTTAACTAGTATTAGGGTACCTTGGTTGTGTCTACATTGCCAATAATGACGCGGGAAATGGAGCCCTCTGCAACAGCAGTGACCCACACAATCCATTTCCACACATCTACCTCATTGATTGAGAAAAAAATGAGAAACTGTAGCGAGTGATATGGTGAACGCATGTGTGATAAAAAATTGTGTTCCCGTATCATCAGCTACTTTTTCACTGGGTGGATATCTCACTAAAAGCCATTTTAGTTTGCAAATTAAAGGCTAATTGGTATTGAATATGTTGGGCTAAGACTGACTGATGAGACGTGTGTGTGCAGGGATGCAGCTGGGAACATCAGGGACAGTGTGTGTTTGTATGTGTGTGTGTGTGTGAGTAGAAGGGGAAGTTCAATAAAGGGGGCAGCCACAAAGTGTCATTAAGTATTCATAAGTGAGGTGTAGACATTCGAATGACCTCGTTTGCAAGTGTGTTTTTGCCATTATTTACATTTGCATGGCACAAAGGGAATGGTCCACCGCCCTGCCGCACGGGCAGTGCCCTGGGCTCTAACAAACATGCATACGTGTGTACATGATTTGCCACTGAAATGTCAAAGTCAAGGCTGCTAATTTGAATATTGCTAAAGATGGCTGAATAACAAAAACAGAGTGAGACTAGGGGGCCTTGTTACCCCATGTGAATAGGCCAGAGGCAGCAAGGTAATATACAGTACCAGCATTTTCCCTTGATAGTGATAGCGTTTCCATGTGTACGCCATAAGAGAGACTACCTGTTTAATTTTAATGTATGCCTTTGCATGCCTCTACATTTTCTACTTTTGTTTTCTTATATAATGTGTTACTGTGTGTGTATGTGTGTGTCCAGGCCCAGTGGAAGGATACAGCGTGCAGAACCATGGCAGCTAAGGCAAGAGAACAGCGATGCAGTGTGGAATGAGCTGGCCTACTTGAAAAACCTTACCAGAAAGCTCTCCATTGAAAAGTAAGTCACCTGCTGTCAAAGTTTTCTATTTTTTAGAGAGAATATACCAGCACTGGACGTGTGAGTAAGCATGCACACACTCATTTGAAACTTCTCTCTCTTACACATGTACACACATGTCGACACGCACTCCCACTGTCCCTTCTTGTTGGCGGGTGTTAAAATGTTTAAGTGTGCCCTTCCCAACTTCACAGCATCCACCCAGCCCTCCACATCATTACCAGCCAGCGGGGGCCAGAGCAAGATCATTAGACTCAGTGCTCATTTGTAAAATTGGCTGCCCAAAAATTCTCCTGTAAAAGTGCAGGAAGTAAAATCACATTATCAGAATCCCTGGCTGTGTCTTTTTGAAATAATTGCATTTTTAATGGAACATTAATGCCAAATGGTTGTCCTGTTGCTAGTTTTATTAAGTGGGTGTCAATAAGATACCATGCATACTTAGAGACAGTAAACTGTGGTAGTGTCATTAGTTTAAATGTTGACTGAGAGTTTGGTGGCTGTTTTAACCAGTGAATTTTTTGCAAGAGGTAGTTTTTATTTAATTTCTCTCTTTGTTGGTTTTTCTTCCTTTCCTCCTGTCTTTTAGTCTGTCTCTAGGTGGAGTATAGCCATTGTCTTGTTTGATCTTGAGAAGCCCCTGTAACTGTACCACTAACACTGACCCTCTGTGATACTACACAAAGCTTGGCCTAAAGCCACAGTCTTCCTCTCTACTATCTCCCCTAGCCTTCACCTCTCCTCACCTCTTCCCTCCTCTATCCCATGCCTCTGTACCCTCATCTTCCCTTCTTCCCACTTGTCTTCCCAGTTGCCTCCCTCCGGCCCTCTGTGATGCTGCAGTAGGCTGAGGCCAGAATTCTGGTACTTTCCCCCCACCCCCTCTACCGCTTTCCCCTCTGCTCACCCCCCTGCCCTGTCCTCCTAATCCCAGCTGAGCTCATTATGATATAGCCTGGCTGCCTCTGTCCAAGCCTGAACTGTCCGGGCTAATTACAGGCTAGCAGCTCTAGTGCCGCCGATGCTGCCTGTTAAGGGATGTCCATCCGTCTGCCTTCCTGGCCAAGACTAGAGCTGAGCAGAATGGAGTGCTGGATGGTTTTGGGGTGGTGCGTGCTGAGGCAGGGGGTGGGGAGTGAACATGCGGGGTCCTTGGAACTGACCTGCAAGGGAAACCACGAGGGACGGAGAGCAACTGTTCTCTTTTCTAGCTGTGTAACTGGCCCGTCCTCCAGGGTTAGTGTTGATCCCCCTCCAGCGCCCCTGACCAGCTTCACCTTAGCTCCTTTAGG
The DNA here is from genome assembly GCA_034780835.1 of Ctenochaetus striatus. Classification (NCBI taxonomy): domain Eukaryota; kingdom Metazoa; phylum Chordata; class Actinopteri; order Acanthuriformes; family Acanthuridae; genus Ctenochaetus; species Ctenochaetus striatus. Next base: position 2,339,497 of record JAUZTA010000024.1, read on the forward strand.
GCCCCTCCCTACTTGGGTGAGTGGTGCAAAATAAAGTTGACTGGGGTCTCTAAACTTGTGCTTTAGAAAACTCTCTGTGCCTTTTGGCACACATCTGCACAAACCATAGTTCAGTTTATTAAAATAAGTGAATGCACACTGCCCATCTCTATTCCACTCCTCACTTTTGTCTTACCTGTTGTGAGAAGGAGCAGCAGTTGTTGAGCCTATGGACAAAGCCAACTTAACCAAACACATCTTTACTTCCCTGCAATACAAATTTCTGTCTAGAGGCAGCAGAGAAGGCAAAAGTGTGTGCTTCAGTGTGCTACAACAACAAGAGTTTGTGCAAGCATAACTGCCAGGAAACTCTTGGGGCAAGCAGTTGCGGCTTGTTGTTCCATTGACCGTATTATAATGATAGTGCTTTTGAAGGTTATGCTAGATACGTGTTAGATATTATCCACTAATGGCTAATTACCTCCTGGCAGCTGAAAAATTTAGGGCCAAATAAAGGCCCCTTATAAAGCTTTAAATGCCTAGTGGTGAGCTTTAGAGGAGAGTCTGGTAAAACTCTCCATTTGTCTCCCATTTGCTCCTCTTCATTGTCATGATATTGTGCACAGATGCTCTCTATCACCTCAACTAAAAAGCAGTACTTGTAAAACGCTGTCTTAAGGCCCAAATGACCATTTCCCAGAATGAATATTGCAGGGATAACTCCTGCACAGTGGGTCCCCACAGTGTTAAAAGAATGTTATGAAGCCTAGGCCTCCCTCTAATCTCTGCACTTGGAATTGGAGGTTGAGCAAGAAGGTGAAACAGGTCTGTTTGTGGGCCTTTTTAACTGATATAGAAAGGATGCAGTAAACAACGAAATGATTGTTCTTTGGCATCTTTTTACAAGATTTTGGATAACATGTATGCATCGTACATTGTGATCTCTGGCTTTTGTGCCATTGCCTGGTTTTAGGAATTCATGTCATGAAGGTCCTGACCCTTATTGTGCTGACATTGTGTCCTACAGCAGTTTAGAATCAGTGAGCATTGTAACTAGGATTAATCAATTTTTACATTTTACATGCCTAAAGGAATTCTTTGCCAATTTTTAACCAGCTTTGGATCATTTCAGTGGGATTAGTGTATAAAAATGAACAAATTAAACTTCCCTCTATCCTTGATGGTAAGGGACTTTAATTTCTATTTAGCAAACAGTCCTGTAACAAAAAAAGCTTTTTCTTCTTTGTAATCACTTGGTTATGCACTTGCAGAATCTGCTATAAAGACCTGCTCCCCAACATTTATCCAGTCATAGATATTACTCAGATTCATGCAGGAGTGCTTTTAAGGTAAAAAGCACAGAAAATAAACTAGTCAGCTCCAAGGATGATTTTTTGATTGAGACTTCCTTTTGGTTGTATTAGATTTCTGGCAAGCAACTAAGAACAGGGTGGGCTGGAAAATTTGCAGTGGTATCATTCTATCTGCCTCATTATGCATCTGTCTGCAGCACTCCATGTCTGTGCTTGTTAATTGTTGTTAAAGGTCTGTTGCTTAAAAGAGGCAGGGATTATTTAGGCCCCATAAACAGAATAAACACATGCAGTGCACCCTTAGACTTAAGATGCTATACTCAGACGACATCAAAGCATAAATTAGCTAGCGATTACTGGGGAAAAAGCCTTTGAGATCATTTGCACTACAGCAGCAGTGTAAGCTCCTCTGAAGAGAGTGACCATTATGGACGTGAACCTCCCCAGTAAGCGACGTTGACTCTAATTAAGTTTAATAAAGTTTACCCTGATGTTCCTCATATTCCTCTATTTCTTTTCGTTTCATCTTGATTTGCTAAAAGGTATTAGAAGTAATGAGAGTCTTTTGCCCCCCGGACCAGGGCTTAGTTGGAGGAGGGACACATTTGCTCTCTCTTTCACACACACACACACACACACAAACAGAATGTTTTATTCATGTTTTTAAAATCAGACAACTAAGTTTTTCCTTCATTAATTATTTGGTAAATTAATTATTGTGGGGGGGGGCTTGGTTTGGACTTTTTTGCTTTGGTTTGGTTATTAATTATGATGCGAGCTTCAGTTTACCATCAAGCCTTAGCTACAGTAGTCTCATAAAAACATTAATTTACTGTGTAAATAACTTAGTCATTTAAAAAAACCTAAAAATTACAACTCACATGAACAGGAGGGAATGTAGTGTTCCTATTTTTTCATGTTCAAGTGATCATTGACTACAAAACTAGTATTTACACATACAAATACCCCTATATTCCCCTTGTTTAATAAATGCAACATTATGATATTGTGTTATTTGATATTAGGATACCTGGCGGCATCAACAAGCTTCTTAAACAGGGAATATTGTAGACATCCTTGGTTGTTTCCACCAGTTGTTATTACATGAATCCCCATTTACCTCTCATATCACTGGCCTGTGGCTGGAGACTCTAACTCTTAAAGACTCACTTCGTTTCTGCCGCTGCATTGCCCACAGCTAAAATGCAGCATCGAGCCATGTAAACTCCGCCAGTCACCATTTCTGCTGACAGCAGTGGCTTATCCACCTAAACTCCCACCATGAATGAACAGCCCTCTAGCCTAAGTTTAACCATAGGGGAATCCCCCCCCATACACCCCAAAAACAAGATTTTTTTCCCCAGCGATAAAAATGCCAGAGGTGTTTTCGCTTTCTTACCCTATTCCCTGCTCTTCCTGTGTATTTTTATGTGCCGAGCTAGAAACCAAGAGGCGGCTGGCACGTGAAAGCACAATGGCTGCAGATGATGTTGTGCTGTACACCCTTGTGGATGGAGGCTGGCAGTTTGTGCTCTAAGCTGTGTTAGGTGCAACACAGGTAGAGATGAGATCAAATGACACGTAGTGGATAGCTCAGGGCTGAAGTTCTAGCACTGCACGAGAAAGAAAATGTTTTCAAAAACGGGGCCAAAAGAGCGGCATGAGACAAAGACTTACATTGCAGACCACATCATTACCAAACATAACACCTGTCTGTTGCCTTTAGTTTAGTTTCTGCCAAGAAACTTCTTTGGCTTTTATGCCTGCTGAGTGTTATTCTACCTTAGGTGAAGCGGGCAAGTTGAGAGGGAATTGAAAATTGTCCAGCTAGCTTTATTTGATTTATCATCCAGATTTTTAAAAAAGACTTGAAATACTCTATAGGTGGTATAGCTGTAGAGAAGATTTTTTTCAGTGTGATAGCATGGATATGACAGGAAAATATGGTTTCATTTCAGAATAATTGCAGGTTACTCGAGGTAGTTTAACGCAGGGAAGAGGTGTGGAATTTGTTTCAGTTGGACACGTCTATAATGTGATGGAGATCTAAAACATAGTTCCTCGAGGTTGGGATTTAGCTCAATGGGCTAAGAATATCAAGCATCTGGTTATCAAATAATTTACTCACACAAAGAAGCGAAATGTGAGGAGTGAGACTGTTAGGGAGATTGAAGCAAACATGATTTAAGGAGACAGTCTTGTGCATTAGAGAATTAAAGCATACAACAAAGATTTCAAAAGATTGGTGCACTGTTTATAAAATCAACACAAAAACATTGTGTGATCACCGGCTTATCCTTTCTGACATGATACTCAATAGAAAACTGTACAGCGACAATTTAATGTTTTCAATTTCAAAGATTTTTGGGAATATGCTTAATTTTGAAATTGTTACCAGCAGCATCTTTCCATTAAGTTGGGACATAGGCAGCAAAAGGTTTGGAAAGTTTAAAAGATGAGACAGTGTCACTACTTTGTGAAACAGGATTGTTACTTACAGGATGTAACTTGGTAAAACTGTAGTAAGTAAACGCAGTTTGTTTGCAAATCATTGCTTTCTGTTTTTAGTCTGCACCTTCCATACAGTAGTCCACCTTTTTGGGAAGTTAGATTTGTAATGTTTTTTTGTATTTTAAATGTCTTTAAAATTAAGGGAAAAACAAAATGCTGTACACATGTAGTAGTTTATTTTCACTTTCACCATCTTGCCTTGGTGAATAATCAAGAAAGGTTACCCAATTTGTACTGCTGCTCTTGTAACAACCCTACCTCTGCTAATTCACTATCTACAGCTGTACTTTTCAGATGTACACCACTCCTCTTAAGTTTAATTAGAGTCCAAGAAATGTTTTATTGAGCTCATGGATGTATTAAGAGCAAACCTGATGATGTTATTTGGAGTAGAGCTGCTTCATGCTCTTTTCTGCTTGCTTTTATTTATAATACAAATACATGTGGTGCTGATATTAGTGCAAAAAAAGTCATCATCACAGATATGTCCTCCTGCACAATTCACCCAGGCACCGCCCATTGCCTAAACTAACTGGAATTTCCAGTGAGTAAGAATGCATCTGGAATGGACAATGTCCTCGTCGTACAGTGTCTGTAGTTTTCACTTAAAAACAGCTTATAGTGCATTTGTGCACACACAACAACTACTCTGTTCTTAATAAGGATGCTATAGTCATCCATCTCTAGCATGTTATGATGTGAAACTGGAGGCCCATGGCCAATGAACTCTGTCTGCAACCTAATCCCTACTCCATCCAAGAAAGTATGCTCATCCCTCAACAAAATTGAATGTTTTGCATATGAACTTTAGCGTCAATACCATCAGCATCTGAAAAGGCATAAAAGAGAAACATGAGATGGAACATGCTCCCTCCAAGTACTGCATATTTCAGCTCATTTGTCCCATTAACAGCCTGGACACATAAGGCTGTACCGATGCCTGATCGACTTGAGTTCATTTATGGACTAAAATCTATAGAGGAGTGACACATATCCATCTGCTTCCTCAACTCCCTCAGGGAGAGTCATTTGTGTACTTATTTAAGCTGTGGTCAGCCATTAGACCAGGCCTCTACTGGACTGTGTGGGCTAAAAAGCTAATTAGTTTCCTTCCCTGGGCTATGGCGATAACTTTTCCCAAGTCATTTTCTTAGCGTATGTATAGAAAAATCTCTCAGTTGATCTAGCAAAATTAGATTGGTTTTAACAGCTGTCCGGTTTGAGTTAATTGGCATTATGCTTAACATAGTTCACCATAGCAACAAATGCCCTGTTACTCCTCAAACGCTTCAGAGTGTATCAGGAATACTGCACTCGTGGTATGCCTTAAGAAGTCAATCAGAAGGAAGACCTACCGTTGTAATGAGGTTAACTCAGGGAAGAATGCCACTACAGTAGCAGGAGCTTGTTTCTGGTGTTTCTCTCTGACTCTGTGGAGCAGAGGGGAGGGGAATTAGGTGTGTGTTTCAGGTATGGTTGTCTCAGTGGGGTTGTGGGTATCCTCAGTAGACTTCAGTTGGGGTCCTAATAATAACTTGAAAGTGCAAAGCCTCGAGCATGGCTCCACATAATTAGCCTTTAGCAGGAATCAAGCTAATTGCAGAGAGGTAATTGTGTGCACACTTTTCACTCTGTTTGCCTGTTATACACACACACACGCACACACACTGTACTTTCCTACCTTGGCGTTTCATGTTGTTTGTCACTTTGATTTCCACATGAATTAAAATGCATTTTAATTAGTTGATTTCTTCACTGTGTCGTCTTTTCGGTTTTCGGTTGGGAAGAGAAAGCCAGTGCATAAGAATCAAGTTAGAATTTCTAATAAAATTTATTGTCAATAATTGAGTCCACAGTGGAATCCAGAGAGATATTTAAAAAACATCCATACTTAAAAAAGGATGCATTTAATGCAACCCCCTTGTAAAGAAAAGTTGATCATGTGTGTGACTGCAGAGCTGGCCTGGAGGAGGAGCTGGACATGCTGCGAGTTCAGGCTGCTATGGACCGGGCCACAGTGAAGGAGCTCCACCTGTGTCTTGCCAATGAACACCAAGGTAAACCCCTTTTTATGTTGTGGAGGTTTTATAACCAGCGAAAAAGGTTTTTTGAAGTCGAAAATATTTTACCTCAAATCTATGCTTGTATTTCCTTTTTCTGTATTACTCTCTATTATGTAATCTAAGAATGTTGAAAAGTAAAAAAGCTCTCCAAATATGACCAATAATGGCAAAGTATGCTGTTAAACATGACAGCACCTTAAAGCTATCCTCTTACCTCTGGGCCTTGTGCATTAGCGAGTAGAATTAATAAGACAAGTCCCAGTGGATTTTAGAAGACAACTCAATTAAGACTTGATCAACTCCTTGCAAATTGATTGGGAGATCAAGTAGTGCTCATCTTGTCTGCACATATCATTCCCAATGTTAAAATGCACATCGCTTTTCCAATCTGCAACCCTTTTTTATCAGACACTGACCACCGCAACCACTTGCCTTAATTAACTAGTTCAATAACAAATCTGTCCTAGATCACTTTAATTTTCCTCACACACAATGATGGTGTGTGTTGGAGATGCAAGTCTGTGATTCAAAGGATGGCACTAATTAAAATCGTGGATCTTCTACTATTGACAGTCTAGTCAAGAGTACTTGGAACTAATCTCTTTGGAAAGGACAAACTTATTTTTACATCTTGTCAGAAAAATTATTACTAAATGTTAATGTTACACAAGAGTTTAAGTATCTGATCTATTGCTTTTGTGTTTCATGTACAAATTGTTTTCCACCTTATCTGGTATAATATACATTACTGTTTATTATTTTAATGTAGACAATCTTTTAAATCTTAAAGCTTAATCTTAAATTTTGTTTCACAATACATTTTTTTCAAAAGAAAAACAAGTATTGTGATAAGAGTTGTTAATTGAGTCATGGAAGCACTTCCAAATTATACCTTTTATTGTAGTTGCATTAAGTTGTTGAAACATATTTTAAAAAGGCTGTTGTGGGAATTTTGTAAAATTTGTCAGTAAATGCCTGTTGTGTTTGTTATTTTGTACTTTCAATAAGGCTGTAATAAGTAGGTAATATTTGGAATATTTACTTTAGGATTAGAACCCATATATTCATAGTCATAAAAAGTAAGCTTAACATTATCAAGAAAAATTGGGAGTCACCGCAACACTTGCTCCTGAAGAACCTGTGTGACCCGATCAAAGGGATAGAGGGTTGAAGCACTCACGCCGGGATCACACTAACGAAACGCAGCAGATGAAAGGATCAAGGCCTTTGTGCTGCAGCCCATGAAGAGACATGGGAGGGACGTTAATATATGCCGCAGTGCCAGGACCTCCTCCAACAGTGGGTGACTAGGGAGCCACCACGTCTTCTTATCAAGGTAGTGCTGAGGTGCCAACTCCCAAGCCACTGGCACTGGAGCTGGATAATTGTCTCCCAACCTGGTTATGTATCCAGCGAACCCAGCAGCCCTCCTGTCCTATTTGGTGTTCTGTCTGATTGAAGGTGACATGCTGGGAAGACAAAAGAGCAGGCTAATTCAAAGTAACAAACTTCCCTGGGCAAAGCGTCAAATGCAAAGCAAAGGAGCCGCAGCCCCCCTCACAACATAGCCCTCTCTCTTTTTACCCTTTCCATCTATGGCTGCTTTTTTCAACTCACTCTCCAAAAGATCAACTGACCTGAAAAGTCAAGGTCCTGAATAATTAATATTTCCAGTCTCATTGTACAAATTATTTTGGTCATCCTGCCATAAATGTTTAACAAGAGAGAATGAGAGCCAGAAAGTTTTATATTGTTTTGTTTTTTCCCTTTGCATCCAGGTGAGCAGAGAAGATATTGCTTCTTCTGAAGGGTGTATACTGTATGTCAGACAGTGACATGAGGCCTGTCGGATTGTTATGCACGCATTAATATGTTTGTATGAAATCCCCAGGCACTTTAACTCCAGCATGCATTCTGTTGTTATCATAAAGCCTAAATCATATGTTTGCCATGGCCACTATTGAAGTTCTCAGAATAAAGCAGCATGTTAGTCTGTGGAGATTAGTTGTCCACTGGGGAAACATAGTGGACTACAAAGCAGTGCAGCCTGGGGCTTTGTGTTCACAAGGGATTCAAGCACTTCTCTTCGTTTGTTTAAGATCCCCAGAGAGAGGTTGCACATAGTATGTATCAGGAAATGCTTTTGAACACAGTTTTCCTATTTCTGCATGAACTACTGAATAAAACACTTTTCTGTTAATCAGGTGGAAGAAGTCTATTTGATCAGATTTTAGAAACATGAGATGGGTTTTTAGCAGTGGAAGTTTCAAGTCCCAATAAAAACAGCATTAGTGATTCTGTGTTCCTTCTGATTTGATTGACAAAAGAAAAAAAAAGGATACTGCACCTTTTGAAGGAAGTTAAACCTTAGTGATGCTAATTGATTTAATGTACCCTCTTTATTATCATTCTATTGAATGAGCAGCCTGAGTTTGACACATGTCACAATAACAAGCTTTGTTCCCTTTTGCAGAATTGCTTCACAAAGTGGCAGAGGAGCGCCAGGTCAAAAGCAGCACTCCGAGAAAGCTTTCTGTTTCTTCGGAGCGAATGGAACAGTCATTTAAAAAGGTACAGCACTATGCCATCACTAAGTGTTCTTTGTCATTGCCAATAAAAGAAACCTGAAAGAGCCATAACTACGCACAATGCCAATTTGGATTTGCTCTATCATGAAGGATTTGAAAGTGTTCTCACACTTTGAAAAATTGGTCTTGTACTGATGTCATTCTAAAGTGGA
>JAUZTA010000024.1:2460287-2471959 GCA_034780835.1 Ctenochaetus striatus
AAACCTAATCAACATTTCTCACCAGCACATGGATATAATACCAGCACATTAATCAGTTTTCAGCTTTAATTATAGCATATATAAAGAGATAATAATAATAATAGTAGTGGTGCTGATTAATGCATGAGTGTTGTCAACTTTAACTTACTGAAGCTGACTGAGTTCTCCCTTCAGGTCCTCACACTGGATGTTTCTCTCCCGCAGCCCCTGCAGGTTGGACCTCAGCATACTCTCACTTTCAGCCATCTGCTCCCTTGCCAACTCATTCTCCATCTGCAAGAACTGACACAAACACAAAGACAACAAGTAAATGAAACTGAAAATCCGTAGTAAAACAGAGATCATTCTCTATCACCCTGATGACAGTGCTCTTGCTGTATGAATGAAAAAGTTTTGTTTTATGGGAACAAAAACAGCAGCCGGGTGTATTCAAAATCTTTCAAATATACTTGCAATAAACACCCAAATTCATTAGTGTAGGGAAAGAGAACTAGTTTCATGTTGGCCTGTAGCACAAGCATATAAGAAGGGAAAACCTGACTACATGCAGAGGTGGTCAATAACTTTTACTGAGGTCGGATCAGTGGCTTCAATCTTCTCAGACAAGAGGGTATAATCACAGAAAAGGCGTATATAATCTAAAAACTAACCTCGTTCATCTCCCGGACACCACTGAGCTGTGTGCAAACATCCTGGAGCCGCTGGATCTCCACGATCTGGGATTGTGAGATGGACTGCAGCTGACCGAGCTGCTCCTCGCTCTGAGCCAGAGCCTGAGTTAACTCACTCACATGCTGCTCTGACTGACCCAGTGACGTCTCCAACCTGGACACAGACGAAACACAGGCAGTGGCATTGACGGCAGTGATTCATGTAGCTTTTGGATGTGTGGCATGGTGTTTGTTTTGCACTCAGACAACACAGTTGTCTATTTTACCCATTTTTCTGTCATTAATCAGGTATCTATAGTACTAATAGATACACTTATTTCTTCATTATCTTGAATACGGAAATAAAGACGGATAAATTCCCCTTTAAGCAGAGTAGATGAAAACAGAAAGAGGTGTTAATACCCTGACAGATCATCTCACATAAAGGGCGTGTTTATAATGCATTTAGAAAAAAAATTAAAGTTGACTGGAGATATAAAAGAATGTGTGACAAAGACTTCAATGTATGTTTTTAGAAAGATATGCATTTCCTTTAAGCACATGCAATTTTTGCTGCTAAGTGTCTCTCTTAAAATTATGACAAGAGACAAAATTTAATAATGTGAAATAGTGTGGATTTATGGAATTTGTTTATTTTATTGTTAAAACAGCAGATTCATTACAGATGAACGTCTGTCTGACTTATCTAAATATCTTCCCTCCCCTTACTTAACATGACATAACTGAGAAAATCATTGTATTTAAGTTTTACCCACCTTCCTTGTGATCCAACCTTAAACCCACTGTTACCTTGATTTCTAAAGTCTAAAGTTACATCCTTAATGAGTACATAACATCACTGTCACTACTTACTCATTTGCTCTGTCCTTGGCTAGTTGAATGTCCTTCCATGACTGCTGCAATCTGAAACAACAATTTTGATGCTGTAATATAAAGACACAATTTTTTGCTTCTTCAGTTTTATACTAGATATTAAAGTTTCAATAGCATATTGTTTCCTTTTTCTTATGTTCCTGAGCACATATGTTGTTGTGGTCTTACCTTGTGGTCTCAGCAGCAAGGGCTTGCTCCAGGAAGGTGTAGGAGGCCAAAGTGGAAGAAACAGTGGCAGACAGCTCTGTCACCTTCCTCTCCAGCTGACCCCTTTCCTCCTCTCTTTCTGTCAGCTTCTCACGCAGCACACCCATCTCTGGCGTGACAAGAGAGAAATGTTGGAGATTTTATAGGATGATAAAGAAGAAAACCACACTGACTGTTTATACAACTGTTTGAAACTAAAAGGAGTGGCACTAAATAGAAGGAGAGAAATAACAAACGTAAGTTAAAAGTTACTATTTTTTTACCTGAGGTCAGAATTGTCACCTGAAGATTTAAATCACCAATTTGTTCTCTGGCAGTTTGGAGATTCAAATTGGTTTGGTTCCACTCTTCTTCAATCTGTTCAGTGCAAATTCAAATAAAAAACAGTTAATCATCTTTATAATATGCAGCGAAGGCAACAAGTGTCACAGTTAAATAACAGACCTGCTCTCTCTCCTCGACAGCTTGGTTTCTTGCAAAGAGGTGCTCGTCCCTCTCTCTCAGAGCAGCAGCTGCCTTCTCATTCAGCTTCAGGAGCATGGGAGCAGTCTTCTGCAGAAGGCCTCTGACTGTGCAGAGCTACGACCGTAAAAGATGACCATGCAAAAACATTATGAGCAATATTACATAACAGCTGAATGACACAAAGGTATTGTTGTGTTATTATTAAGTTGTGATCAAATGGCACTAGAGGTTTCGCAGAACATTGGACAAATCAATTAATAGATGATGAAAACCACAGGTCGCTGCTGTTGCAGACTGATCACTCATCTGTTGTTTTGGTATTAATAAAGTAGTTGCAGTGCACCTACAGCAGATGTGCTGCTGGTGACACTGGGTAGTTATTGTTGATGAGTCATGGTTTTTGTGTGACTTTAACACTGTTCAGTGTGGGGCATCAAAGCAGCAGACATGCAGCAAGAGGCAGACAGAAACACAGCGGTAAATCCTAATGTTCAACTACAGTCAGCTGTGTGGAAACACTTTACCAGAGAAAACATGTTATAGCAATGTTTTTCTAAGGTATGTCATGTCAACTAAGCAGAAGTTAGGATTCTTAGAGAATGAAAGAGTCTTACTATCAGTGCATCATGCATATCACTGGCCCAGACAAGCTTGCTGGGGCTTAGGTCCAATTAGACTCTGGCTAATTTGTAAAAAGTCTCTTAGAGCCAGTTGAGAACAATGTTGATTCACCTACCCCCCACCTGACCCAACCACATTACATTACCATTTACTGGTTTTATTTGTGATCTTTTTGATAATAACTGATTATTGTTATCAAGCTAAAAATAAAAAAGATACATCTTACACAACCAATCAACTGCTCACAAGTGTTTTGAAGAGAGATCAAAGTTCAATTTACAAGAAAGAGTTAAAAACTAAACACAGTTGTTGCTGTTATACTTTGTAAAGTCTGATTCAGATATTTTCTGCTTATTTTTTCTTTTGTAGGATCCAGCAGTTACTGACTGCTGAGAACTGTTACTAGGCTTATTTTGACCTCTTCTAAAAGCTTATCGAACATACTTCTCTCATCAAACTGGATTGTTCCTCCATGGTTGTGGACAAAACCTCAGAGGCAGAATTCAACGTGTCATTGTAAGCCTGGTTTAGTGCAACCTGCATTAGTAGAGAAAGAAGAGAGATTAAACATGTTTTGATGGCTGTTTTTGTGATAGATTAAATAGACCTTTTTTGATTTTCCCCATCTCTCTGTTACCTGTTCTGGGTAAGTCTGGGCTAAGACAGCTAAAAGTTCCTGCTGAGACCCCACATTCCTCTCAAGCTCCGATATTTCTTTGGAACAGTGTGTCCTCAGCTGTTCCATGGCACAGAAGGCCTTGAAATCGAAAATCAGACACACAAACTTAATGACACATCAAAGTTTAAATCAACGTGAACATTTATCACAAAATGGAAAACCAGCAGGTTTATGAAGTTTTTTTTTCTTCGTTAATTTAATGTGTAGAAATGCCTCAATTTTCTTCTCACTTAATATCAGCATAAGAGGTATTTGATTATTTTACCTTATCTTTCCACAACTAATGCATGACAAAAGTAGATCTCTGACTTGTAAAATTTTAACAAAAAATACGACCATATTTCTTTTGCAACCTGCAATAAAACCTTTTAAACAATAACTTAAAGTCATGTCCTTCAAACAAAACATACGATGAACTATACAGTTCACATTAACAATAAAGTGATTGTCACTTACTGCCTCCTTAGCTGTAAAGGCTTCCTCCATCTGTACCCTCATGTCTTCTTTTTGGTGAAGAGCATCTTTGACTTTCTGCAACATTGACGACTGCGTTGCCTTTGTTTTCTCAAATAAAGACTTCAGCTGACCGTACTAACAACAGATGGGAAATACACATCAACTAACACTCATAATAATCTCTAAAAAGCATGCAGCTCATGTGAGATCATGGTAAAGATATAAAAGACATGTTTACATACATGTAAAACAAGGCTTTGATGATCCTCTCTGACGATGTCTCCAATTTTCTTCATGTGAGAAAGAGCAGCATCTGTGTCGCAGCTTAAAGAAGTCTGTTGGGACAAAAAGGTACACTTCACCGTTACTTAAGAACATAATGCCTCATGATCTATGAACAGGTGAACAAAGTCCTTAAGCCATGCCATGCTGTCATTGTGGCTTACCATTGAGACTCTCATGTCCTGCATACACTGGATAAGGTTCTGTAGGGAGTTTCCATCCAGCTCTAATTCACCAATCCTATTTAGAGCCTCCAAATACAGATTTTTGTACACTGTGGTCTATATATATCAAAAAAACAAATAATCTCTTGTTAATAAAAATTGTGGTCTCTGTGAGAAATTAACAAATTGATGAAATAAAACAAACTTTGGCCATCATTTGAGAGAAAGAATTAAATTTACAGGATTACAAACTTTGAACATCTGAAACTTTGCATGATATGTCTGAATGTGACGTTACCTGACTGAGTTCAGTGTGGTCTGTCTGCACAAGTTTCTCCCTGAGGTCTGAAGGTGCAGGGCCCGCCTGAGGACATCCATGAGTCCTGGCCGTAGCCAGTTGCTGCACCAGAGCTTCCACCATGATCATGCTAGACATTAACCTCTGCTCCAGCTCTTGTCTAGGGAGACCCTCCAGGGTGCCTGGAGGTACACTGAATATATGTCAACAGAAAGAAACAGTGAGAGGCAGACATGGAAAACAAAGACAGCTAGATTCATTATCACACATCTAAATAACTAATACAAAAGAAAAATCACTTACTTCCACAAGAGTGGGTCAGTAAGGGTGCAAGAGTCAACAGCAGAGAAATCCCTCTTTCTCTCAAACTGACCAGATGTATTGATGCTGTGGTCTACCCATTTAATAGGAGTTGTGCCAACACAAACAGTGTGTGTTTCAACAGAAGTAGCTTGTGCTGCTGGGACAGTGACAGCAGGAGGAGACAGAAAAGGAGCAGGGACAGCAGGAGGACCCATTTTTCCTGAAGCTAAGAAGAGGAATTCTGCCATCTGCCGAAGCTGCTGCTGAAGGGGACCATCTGGAAACAAGGGGAGAACTGGCTTCTCCACTTCAGGCTTCTCAACTACATCCTCAACTGGCTCAGTGACTGCAACTGGCAGGGCCTTGCAACCTACTGCTGTTGAGTTTAAGAGAGGACGGGGCATGGGGCTCCCCAGGTTATCTTCCCAAAACACATTGGGATCGACATTTAAAGGAGCCACCAAGCTCTTTTCAACTTCAAGAGCAGAATCATCAGTGAGAGACTGGTCCACAGTAAGACCTTTATGAGCCCTAAATACTGATTGAGACGCTCTCCTTACAGCGGGGCTGAAGAGTCCAAGCTGCAAAGCTGATGCTACTGTGTGACACTCTGACAGCACTTTCAAAACATCTGAGAAGCTTTCTGCACAAGGTTTTTCTGCAGAGTTACAAAGAGCAGGTCCATTTCCAGATGAGCCTATAGCACTGTCTTTTGCCTCACTGGATGCATGGGGTCCACTGCTGAGGTGCACTTGCGAAATATGTTCCAGATGCTCTTTCACGGGAGTAGGATTCTCTGGCGAGGCAGCAAGATGGCTGCAGTCAGTAGATTCAGCTCCACAAGCTGAAGGCGATGCACTTTCAGCAGGATGTGGGTCCTTTTCAGATATTTGTTGCATTTCAGGGTTATCAGATTTACTATCCAATCCATCCTTTAGAGACATGTCACTCTGTAAAGATGTACTGATAGTTGGTGGGTCAGTTGCTATCTCAAATTTGTTTTCTATATTGCTGTTTGGTAGTTCAAAGTTATCTTGAATATGATCCTGTTTAACAGATGTAGGTTCACTGTTGTCATCCGGGGACTGGCTTGTCACAGCCTGATCATCAGGCGGAAGGCAAGTCTTCTGAGATAATCGGGTGCCATCTGATTCTGCAATCTCACTGCTGACACTGGTGAATGAGCAGAATGTAATACCCTCATCTCTGTCAGTGTGGCTATGAGGTACCACCGTGCTCATCTGTTTAACCTCCACTACAGCATCAGGGCTGAATGGTAATGGTTCTTGGGTAATGTTGAGGTTGCCACTAGTGGTTGTTAGATAACATTCAGTATTACAGTATGGATGATCTAAATGACCATTGCTGTTTGGCACATCTTGGTCAGTAGCTAACATGCTTGGATCAAGACCATAATTGTGTGACTCACTGCTGACTGCAGTTTGGTCAGCTGGTAGAGGAACAGTCTCATCTGTGAGTTTGGTGCCATCCAAAATCTGAATTTCACCTCCAGAGCAGTTAAAAGATTTGAAGGTTAGATGATGGAGTCCATCAGTAGACATTTCAGAGCCAATTGTGGTTTCAGAGAAAGTGGCATTGACACAAATACCATTTTCACTGCTACAGTAGGGATGATCTGCATGTTCTACTTGACATAATGGGTCACAAGCAGAGACATCTGTTAAATTCACACTATTGTCTCGTAAAGACACACCAAGCTGTGCCTTAGGAAGTGGAATAGTCTCATCTTGTGTTGTGGTGACATCAGAAACTTCTACCTCACCCCCATCACAGACAAACGATTTCCAAGTGACATTTTCCTTTCCGCAGAAGTCATGCTGAAAATCTTGTGCTTTATGATCAAAGTCTCCAGAGGGCAGTACGATATCTGAGATTTCACAGGAACATGCTGTGTTGATTTCAACCAATAGGGGATCTTTTATCTCAGGATTGTGATACGGGTGTTCTATGTGATCACTGCATGACTGAACTATCATACTGTCAGAGATGACTGTGTCTTCTGTTTCATGAGTGTCTGTCATAGTCTGATCCTTGGGCAAAATAATACTCTCTTCGACACACACTGAAGAGTTAGCTATCTCGACCTCCCCACCAGGACACATGAAGGATTTGAATGTTACTTCTCCAAGTTCACAGGCTGTACCGGTAGCTGTCACCTCAATATTGGAAGCAGTGGTTTGTATATTTTTGGTTGATTGAGGGGACAGTAACTGGGGCTCTGGTTCACAGAGAGAAACATCATCCTGTTGTTGAGAATAAATAGTAGGTAAGTCTCCAAGAAATTCTCAAAGAAAACAATAGGAGCATTATAATTATTAGTATTTTCAACCAACCTTTGTTGTTTTCACAAAATCAGCATTGTGCTGAGATTTTGATTTGAGTCTTGATGATGGAGTTGACAAATGCAGAATTTCATTCTCCAGACTTCTCAGTGGGATACGTGCCTCACATCTGCTTGAAGGCTACATCCACAGAAATCAAACGAAAGATTATTAGGACATTTAGTCATAGTTTTAGAATATACGCTGCGCACAAGAGAGTTTGAATGGCTTACCAAGCCTTCCCCACTGGAACTTGACTTCCAAGAAGACATTACTGTGGAATGATGGGAAGCTTCTTGAGCAACTGCAAATGAAACACTTGTTATTTGAAAAAAATAATAACTAGAGTGCTTGTTGGGCACCAATGTAAAAAAGAAAGTTTCTTAAGAATGGTCATGTTTATAAGCTTGCTAAGAAGCTGGTATTAACGTTACGTTAAGTAGTTACTGAGTTAGTTACTTGCAGTTGGCTAGGTTTATTAGTAAATGTACAGGAGCTAGAGATATACCGAACCTAACTTTGATATATCAGGTAACACTTAACGTTAATTGCGTGTAGCTAAAAATAATGTTAGCAAGAACGTGGTGTACTTAACATCTTGTTTAGGAAAACGTCAAGGCCGTTAGCTAACTTCAGTTACGTTAGAGTTAGTTTTAAAATTACACACAATTTACAGCGACTGGACATTTCAACAAAACAAACAATGGACTTTGCGAGGTCAACCATAAAAGCTCTCTTACCTTCCAAGTATTTCCAGGAACTTTTAACGAAAAGCTACCAAAAAAGAAGGAAAGGCAGAGTAAATAAACCCAGCGTTTCGCTGCCGTCAACCGCGTTTCATTCAAAACACAAATGTCAGCCCTGCTATTGGCCCGCTTTTCTTCTTCGGTTGATTTGTGAAACACTGCGTGGACGTTCCTAAGCGTGTTTTACACATTGCTGCCCCCAACAGGAAATGTCGTTATTGCGTTCTGTTATAGTTCTTGTTGCTGCTATGAAACGGAAAACTTTTTACCAGTGTTGCCTCTAATGTAACTACGACCGTATTCATATAGAAAGAAAAATTTGTTTGAACAACATAAGAGCATAATTTTTTTCTTCCTTATGCCTTTTACCTCCACATAATGTGTCTCATATCACCTACTTCTTTCATCAAGACGTTTTTACATCAACTTCCCTCCTTCTTCCACAGGTAAAAAATGATAATTTGCTCCTCCTGTTTATTTTGGTCACTTAAGTTGGCAATCTGACAACAACTTAATTTGAAATTTTTCCTTTGTTTACTTATAACTTTGTCCACAGACAGCTTATTTTCCCCTACTGGCATAGGGTAATTTACTTACCCTACATTAAGAAAAAGATGTGATAGTAAAAATGATACAACAGTCACTTTTAAACATATCTGTTGAATACAACTTAAACACATTTGTAATATTGCAATAGCAACTTCTACAGATGGTAAACTAACAAACATTTCACTAAATCATGATGATTGATAAATAGGACTAGTGGGTAAACCTTTTATACTTTAATATAAGACCAAGATATACAAATGAATTTTTTCCTGTCTCTTACTTCTTGCACCTTCTTCTCGACAACAGAGCACATAAACAAGAACAAAAAACTTAAAAAGCATTGTTGTTTCAAAAGACTTTATTAAGTCTGCTTATACAGAATTAAATGCACCTTGTCATGCATATGTCTGGTTTAGTAAAAGCCTAGCACAGTTGATTTAAGTAGCACTTAACATTCTCCAGTTCTGTTTTTCTTGAAAGATGAAACAAAGTGTTTCCAGCTCTGAGTATTTTCAGAGAGGGTTTGTCATATTGAGGGAATGTGTTAGTCAACAGGTCGGACCTGCAGCACTTCAGCAAAACCTTTTCCAAACCAGCAGGTGATGTCAGCCGTGTCCAGGGTAAAGAAGAAGAGTCTGTCTCTGCAGCGTGTCCTCCTGTAGACTGACCGTGGGTCTGCAGACAGCACTGCTCTGATGGCGGCAGTGGCTTCCTCTGGACTGCGCAGAAACTTGAACCTGGGTCTGTCATTTTCAGGGGGTCCTGTGTGATATATGGAAACTCTCTGTTATCATGGAATACAATTCCTTCACAACAGCACCCTCTTGTGGAGAAGAGCATTACAATACCCTTTACTGACAGGCTTAATAATGCTGTGTCTACTTGAACTTACCTGACAGGTGTGTGGGAAGAAATTCTGCTAACTCCTTTTGAGCATGAGGGGTGAAGCGCACATCCAGACTGCCAACAGGAGGCTCTCTGATCCAGCTAGCGATGGTGCTGTAATCCTCCTCTCCATAACAAGGTTGGTCCACTGTTGACTCTGGTAGTTTGGTTTTAGGAGAGTCTGAAACTTGATCCTCACTCTCCCAACTCACCTTACAAAGGTCATTTTGGGTCACATAAGCTTTAACATCCTCAAGCACATTGCGGAGGTCTGTGGGAAGGGGGAACTGAGCAACGGCTCTGGATGAATCAGCTTCATATGCGTCCTCAGATGAATCTCTTGAGAGAGGACTCTCAGGTTCATTATTTTCATCAGTTCTTTCGCATTGTAGATACGATGAAACATCTGTTTCTGAGTCTTTACTGAGGTTACACGTATCCGTCGCCTCATCAAGTGACATAGTAGTTGCCTGTGGTTGGGGTGTGTTTGGATCATAATGCTCAGAGTCCATGATGATCCTTGTGTGGGGGGAGTCGTACTGTGGGATGTAGGGTTTGATGTCCAGGACTGGGGTGCCAGCAATCATGTCGATGTTTGACAGATGGATTGTATCACCTGGAAGATGTAAAATCTACACATTTAAAGTTCTAATTCATTTCATTTAACTGCAATAACAACAAAAAAGATTCTGCATAGATTATCTTTGAGAGTGATGTGATTCGGATACATTCTGCTAAATCTACCCGGACAAAAAACAATAAGCCTAAATGATCAGTTTAAAGCATGTCCTGTAAATGACACTCACCTACAATTTTATCAAGTTTAGCCAAAGTCAAGCCCAAGGCATTTGGACGGTGTGGACTGCGTGTCGAATACACACCAACTCTCTGACCATTGAGTCTAGGAGGTTTCACTTTGGCTTTGTAACTCAGATGCCCATTTTTGTGAAAGAGAAATATGATCCTGCAAAGACAAAATGTGGGAAAATCATAGATGGCAATAAATTAACTGTGGACACGTGAAGTCTGCATGTGAACAGAGAAAGTTTTAGACTTTCTGTAAAATGGAAAAAAAATATCTTTAGTCTACAGGCTCTTGTCTCACATGGCTTCACATGCTCATATTAGACAAGTTAAAGAACATCTACTTAAAGCAAAGAACATTCAGTAATAGACTTGAATGTCTCAATAAATATGTATTTAAAGAAATTCTAATTCATTCTTCCATGCAATTACATTATAGAATTTAATGTTTTTTAGCTCTAAGATATTGAACACACAGCACTAAAACAAGGTGATTATAACAATGTTTTCTCTTTTGAGTTGTCAAAGAGAAAAAAAATGCTACAATTTCAGTAAACAGCATCATTTTTGTCTTTGCTGTGCAAAATTATATTTGTGAAGAGTTTGACAACAGAGAAGTACTTAACTTTCTGAAATAACATATATTTGCAAAATCATAGATTCTGGATTTTTGCATGAGTGAAGGAGTAGATTCAACTATTGGGATTAAAACAAGATATCAGGGTGCCTCTGTGAAATAACCACATCAGCAAGACATTATCAGACATCATTTGGAGGAATTCCTTAAGTATAAATTTGCAGCTGTATTTAACTTACCAGACATGGGAATAGTGCTCCAGGCCCACCAGAGCGTGCTCAGGGTTATTGAAGACACTCTGGTGGATTCGCAGTTCTGCCCTCGAGGGGCCACAAATGGTGGGCTGTCTGGGAGTCCCATTCTTCAGAGAGAAACAGGAACTAATGTATCCAATCGGGACAGTGTGGATTTTTCCTAGAACATTACAGTTAGTTAACATTATTTCATCTCAAAACATTTGCAACACATAAACACAGACTGACCTCACTGTACACATGAAACATAGCAAACAGTACCCTGCACATTAATTCATTCGTGTGTCCCACTGTCATTTCTGCTTTGCTCCAGGAAGTCCACATCAAGGGGTTTTTTGATTTTATTTTACTATCTACATATAAAAAATATCTACTCAGTAATATTTATGTTTATACATATACATTTATAATTGTTTTACCGCTTTCTTTTGTTTAGATAATTGCAAATTTACTATTTTGATTATTAGATGATAAGCCAGACAAAACAAGCAATGTG
>JAUZTA010000024.1:2518954-2529606 GCA_034780835.1 Ctenochaetus striatus
CGCAGAATTCACGGAGATTGGTTGAATTCGCGTGAATTGTTGTGATCGCAACATCGCGAATTCCTGGAGGGACTGAACAAGGGGGGCAAACCTTCGTATAATGTTTGTTGTTTTGTTGTAAAGAAGAAACAAAACTTCTGGCTTCTGTTTGTGTAATATATAAGGCTAAATATACTCATATGTTTGTTTCCTGCTCTCTTGTGCAGTTGGATCAAATCAAATGCTTTTGTGTTCCTTCATTTTACACAACAAAAAGGAACACACAAAACACTAAGTGCCCAAGGTATCAAATGTAGGCTATTGTATGTGGAGCCATCCTATTATGAAACTGTAGGTTCACCCCGCTTCATAAGAGGTGATTATAATTATGGATCATGTCACATTGAAGCATAGTTGAAAGAGTACGTTTCAGGTCTTAGCCTCCAGAGGGTCTCTGCTATCTTTTATTAATTAGGACTAAGCAAAGCTGCTCTGCAGACAGCCATTACAGCATAAGCTTCTGACATAATTAAAAATATTCAGCATCAAAGAGAGAAAGGAAGAGGGAAAATATGTGCAACAGCATAAAAAGAGGTTTGATGCTCTAAAATTAGCTCAAGAGGCACTGCCTTGGGAATAAGCGCGGTAAAGAGATGCATTTATTGCAGAATTTAATATTAGATGCATACACGGAATAAATATAAAATAATAAATTGACTGAAGGATGATTAATAATTCAGCAAAGTCAATAAGCTTCTTCCTTATCACTTATATTAATAGTGTCAGTGCGGCTCACTAGCTAAGGCCATCCATCCATTCTAACCATAGTGACTGTAGTCAAGGTGAGTTTCACTTTCTGTGACTCAAGGGGATTAGCTTGCCTTTATATAGGCTCAGCCTCTCTCTGT
This sequence comes from Ctenochaetus striatus, assembly GCA_034780835.1. NCBI lineage: Eukaryota > Metazoa > Chordata > Actinopteri > Acanthuriformes > Acanthuridae > Ctenochaetus > Ctenochaetus striatus. Next base: position 2,519,842 of record JAUZTA010000024.1, read on the forward strand.
AAACAATACACAGACCCTGTACTGCTGCAGTGCACGCCCTGTTATCAGGCTGAGGGACACCATCACTAATGAGATCAGACCCATTAGCTAACTGCATTAATGTGCTACGATACTGAGCACACAGAGTGCACAGCCAAAGTGTTTGTCTGTGACAGCTCATCAAAAAAAATGAGAATTCTTTGTGGAGCTCACTATCACAACATACGAAACTTGGTTAGAAACTAGTATACGGTCTTTTTTTTTAACTCCACATGTAGAAAGTTCTAAATCTGAGAGGTCTACAGCCACGTGGTACCTTGACCTAAATATTAGCATCAGTAAGCTAACTCGCTCACAATGACAACAAGCTGATGTTTAGCAGGTGCAATGTTTACCATCTGTGCCTTCTTAGTTAAGTGTGTTCGCATGCTAGTGCTAATTAGCACAAAACATGGGAATTGGAGGAGGATCTCATCACGTGCATTTGGACATTCAACAAAATAATAGACAAATTAAAACTTTTGACTTGATGATGGTTTCAATTAAATGGCTTCAAAACGGTTAGCGCAATTCATTCATAAGGGACATAAATGTTTGTAGAACAGGCTAACAAATATCATGACAGTCCATTCAATTGCAAGACAAGGACATTACATTGAAAACACCAATGTCAACCTGCGGGAGGCACCAAAATAAAAAAGTCTGCAGATCATCAAAATGATAAAGAAGGTGCCCTCATTGGGGACCATAAATGTCTGCACAAGATCCATCCAACATCTGCAGTGGTTTACTAAACTTACCAGGGCTATATTAGAACTATTAAATAATGAGGTACTTTGACCCAACACTTACTTGTACACATAATGTAGGTGGAGCATTTAAGCAGCAAAACACATGTAAATCCAGCATTAAATGGCAGCCTTTGTTGAGTCTAATTAGCAAATGTACACAGTTGCTGCATGTCCTTGTCAGGGAGCAAGAATTAATTTGCTTTGACAGCATTTTTCATGAGGTACAACCATTAGGACTACTTTAGGACTCAGGAATCAATCTGGTGAACATACATACAAACACACACCAGCGTAAGAGGCCATCCACTTCTTGTAATGAATAATAAATAAGGATCTGCTGACCCATCTGCCTCACGATTTCGACCCCCTGATTCCAGAAACAACAGGAGTGCACACACTGAAACAGAGCTACTTTAATAAATGCACTCAGTCTGTTGCTGCTGTTGTACTGCACTAAAAGAGAAAAGACATTGATAAAATTAAAGCTCTAGGACAAGAGTATCCAACCTTGCAGTTGCAATATCGACCTACGGAGCTACAAGATCAAAAGATCAAGGCCGGGGGGTGAAACAATGAAAAGGCACAAGTGTTTATTTTTCAACACATAAGGCTCCTGTCCTATTTTTAGTAAAAAACTGGATATTTTGCCCATTTGGGCCTGTAAAGCTCATTGACAGGTGAAAAATCTAAAGGGTAACCTTTGACAAGGGATTGCAAATCTACTCCCAATCCTACAATAGGTTTTTATGATAAATGTTTACCTTTTAAATATATTTATCTGAGTTACATTTAATGCACTTTTATGGTTGAAGGTTGTGTTGCGTCCTCATTTAAACAGAGATGATAGCTGTCAACCAAAAGTTTTATCATCATTGATACATGTTCCCGTTGATTAATTCATCTAATTTTATATTTTTATACAAAAATAAAGAACAAACAATAATTTTGTCTTGTGTCAAATATAACAAGCAAAGAGATATAGAATTTCATTTCCAGCTATCAGAATAGGAAACTATCACAACTTGGGAAATGGGTAAAAAGTGGTGCAACTGGCAGGATATTTTTTGTTCAAAATCACAGAAAAGTCTGATTTTTTTTTATTAAATGGCAAATATTTTTTGAAGATCACCAGTTATTTATTTTTCCTTTGACTAAAATATCATACTAATACCTGAAAGGCAGAAAACTAGGAAACATGAGGAGCTAACCAGCAATAATGTTGACAGTTTGGTTGCTCAGTGTGCTAATAGAGTGCTGAGGTTTCATCTTTCCTCCGGCCTTCATCGTGTCACCTCCATGCAGCCTGGAAAACCTGAACAAGAGCACCATGAGCTCGACATTGAACAAATCCAGAGACTCTCTCCCTCTCTCTCTATTTTTTTTTTTTTTTTTAAGTAATCCCCTCCCCATTTGCCCCACGTGGGTGCAGCAGCAGATAATCCTCAAACAGTCGGACAGCTGTCATGTCAGAAACGTGCAGGACGACCTGCCACGGCTGATCTGAGTGACAGTGATGTAACAGTAAAGAGAGGACTGGAAACACAAACAGGTCTTTGTGAGCCAATGTTTAAAAAGTCATTATGCATTGGCGTGTAAATGACACAACCCTGCAGTGACAAGAAGCAGCAGGAGCTGGTTTGTTGGGGCAAGCCGGTGGTCTTTGGCCAGTCTGTGTGTGTGAGAACAACATTGAGAGGTCCCGCGGTCACGTGCAGACTCTCCGGTTACATAAGAGCATTTTAGGATTTCCAAACCATTGTCAGGACAAGTACAGTAATCATCCTTAACATCCACCAGCAGATTGTTTCCTAAAGCCTGTGCACTTAAATATGGCAGATTTGTTTGAATCAGCTCGGCTGTTCCCTTGACTGCACCGAGTGACTCACATCCATAAAAATCCGTCATGGACATCAATTGATTACAACACAAAGTGTCAAATGATAAATCCAGTTAAAATGTAAACATCTGCCTACTTGTTGAAGATGAGGTGTAATTATCGCATTAGTCACTGGTCACGCCCCTACAACGTACAAAGTGAATGGAAGATCAGGGATTGTGTCAAGTTGCGAAAGAAGGATTAAGTAAGAATTTTTATTAACGGATTAATCATTTTCAAATGTTTTACAAGCTATAAATGTTAGGATTTAAGCTAAAAACATTAGTTAAAATATTTCTAAATAACAAGCTGTACTGAATCTGTTGGCTGGTTGTCACTGTTAAACTACATGTCAGCATTTACCATTATCTCTTAATTCTCAACAGCTCAAGTGGTCACACTCAGAAAGCATTATTAGCTTTGAATGTAATTACGCAACTGCATTCTTTCCAAAACATTAACATAACAAAACATTACTTAATTTCTAAGATAGATTTTTAAAACAAAATAATACATCTGAACGGAACAAAATTTTACTTCAGAAGATTTAATTTGTTTAATTCTCCTGACAGAGACGGTGTTAATATCTGCTAGTCCAAAGACAGTTGTAGGATCAGTGGGCTTAAACAGGGCAAAAACACCATAAAGTCACCTCGGCCCTGCTGAGGAGGGAGGTAGGCCATCATTAGGTTTAGGCTGTGGACCAAATCAGACATTGTGGTGGCTGCAGCAGATCTGTGCTGGTCTGATAGGCTGATCAGCTGATTGGCCATCGCAGCCACACGCTGAGCTGCATTTTTCCAAAAGTTTGACTCTGTTTGATCTTTACTGCACGCTGTAGAGCTGCTGTTTTTTGTTTTTTTCTTTGGTGTCTCCTGTGGTCCACACCACTGCAGCCTAAACAGACTACCCACATTAAAATGAATAGGAGAACTGGCATTTTTTTGGTCTGAATAAGGCTTTAGTGTTGAGTAAGCCACAGTAGGGAGTGGTGGTGGAGTCAAAGACTTAAGGCCCCTGCGGACTTTGTTCCTAGAGTATAGTCATGTATGAGGCATCATTTAGCGGCAACATCAGGTTCTCCACCACCACCTCAAGGCACAATGTCTTAACTGTGATCAGGACGCAACAGAGGACGGATGAGATGATCTCATCCACCTTTAGGCTGCTCCTAACTTGTTACTACATCACTGATGTAATCGGCATAAGGGCAAATAGGAAAACACACTGTGCACACACTGTTTCAGGTGCTGCTAGGGAACGCAAGTACACATTTAATTTACTGAAGCAGTTAGTCATTTCATGAATTCATTGTGCAGTACAAAATCACTTTTTTAAATTTCAAAGCTGTCACTGAGGATTTTGGGTGTCATGCAAAACATTTTGGAACAAAATCCTCAGTTTGGATAAATTGAATCATCAGATTTAATCGATTTAGTCTTTTTTAATTATATTGCTTTTTAAAAACTTTTTCTTGTATGGCCTATTTGCTTATTGATACTAAACTTATTGACAATAGCAAAATAAGTATTGATAAGTCATCCAAACTAACCATGAAGCTGCAAGATCTTACTATCCATGTGCTGTAGTAGCATTCGGGACACACCTTCACTACCACACCTCAACAGCCTGACCTGGTTACATAATAACTTATCACCCTTAAATTAATTTCTTCATCTTTGTGTGGACTAACACCTGCTGATGCATCAAAGCACCGCAAACATGACACATTCTGTATTCAAGCTATGATTCATGCCATGTTGTCATAAACAGAACAGATAAACACCAAAAACAGCAAATATTTTAGAACCTGAAACCAATAAATTTATGTTCTTTTTCTTTGAAAATGCCTCAATTAATCTGATTGATCTGATTCCCACAATTGACCCAGGTTTTTCTGTCCATAGACTAATCAAGGAATCTGCTATTTGTTTCATTTCTTATAGAAGTTATAAGTTAAAAACACAACACATGCAGTGCAAAGGGAGAGCTACATCATCAGGGTTTTGAGGTAATCAGGGCACACTGTTAGTTTAGAAAACAGTTTATACCTCCAAATCATTGGCAGTCATTTTATTGCTCACAAGTCACATGACAAAGACATGTCGCCTGAAGGCCAATAAGGTGTTTCGGTTCAAGGCTCTATTTGCTCAAAAGCATGCCTTCAATTTACAGCAGTTATTATATCAGGTAGGATATCTCTAAGCTGCAGTTTCAGCTCAGAATCGTAGCTCCAGTTACTGTTTTGACAGCAGTGACAGCGAGATAAAGTACAAGAACCACAGAAAGTTACTCATCTGTTGTTTCACAGAACAAAGATCAGTAGGAAAACAATAAAATGCTTCCAATAAACTGAATAGTTGAGCTCCTACGTAGCAAACTGTACAAAACACAGGTTGGACAAAGTTGGAGAATCTCAGGTATGTGTTAACAGTTTGTGCGATAACATACCAGAGATAAAGGTCAGCCTTTTATGGCCCAACACAAAAGTGCACAACAGATTTCACCAGTGGCACAGTAGGAGTAAACACAAGATAGCACAGGTGCATCAAAGCACAAGTTCCTCATTTAAAATAGGTTAGGATATGTTTTTTCACCCCTAGCTACCTAAAGAGGGTGAGGATTATTTTGGCCTGGGTGTTTTCTGTTTCCTATAAGCAAAGATGTGTTGCACACTCATTGGTCTAATGCTCATTTTGGCAGGAGGTTGCCACTGGGTAGACAACAGGGCTACTTGGGGCAGATCTAGTGCTGGCATGACACCTCTAATCCACACAACTCCAAAAGTCATGACTCATGTTGTCACACTGGAACTCAGCACATTAGCCACATTAGCCTACTGCCTTTCACGGCCTGAAAAACCCATTACAGTTTGTGAATGAAAAGCTTGCTCGCAGAACGACGTGCAGATTACTAAGATTAGCGGCTGCTACTCACACATGCAAATTTTCAGTCGCGTTATCAAGCAAGTCTGCACCATCCTAAAAGGCCAAACTTTACCAGTCCAACCAGCCTTACTGCTGATTATAACGTATAGACAGACAAGTGGGCAGTACATTCGACCTCAGATGTCTTCAGAAACAGTACCACACCAGTCAAAAAATGTGTTTATTTTATGTAAAAGTCTCTTAAAATGTCAAACCTAGAGACATGTTTTCACATTCCTCTCCTGAGGGGGGCGATGTCTGTGCTCTTCCCTATAGTCTTAAGTTCAGACAAACCCTGTGCAAGGGTGACAACACACTTCTTATCAGGAGAGTTAGAGGAAGTAACTGGGTCATTGTACATGTTTTTGTGTAAATATTAAACGAACAAGACACAGTGTGTTAATTAGTGAGCTTTAGAGGTGTTGACAGGTATATTTCCTAACATTGAGGAAGCCAGTCTAAATACCTGCCGTGTTGTCCTCATTTAGAGTTCACTGGTTAATCACATCCCAGCTTCAGGTTAGGTAGCATTTAAATCTTAAAAAGCAAATAAGTATATCATATATCATATCATTTCACAACATATGTGGTTGAAAGAAATCTCAAAATGGTAAAAATAATTCTGTATTTTCTGATATAATAATAACACAACAAGATAAGTAGGCAAAAAGTCGGTAAAAACTTATATGCACGGACCTTCCCTTGTTGAAGTGATGTGGCAAACCATATGAGAGAAGCTGACTGGCATGAAATCCTAAATATTTTTCAACTGTTCAACATTTGGTGACCATTAGACTCGGGTCATTTAACACAGAGCTCTCAAACTGCTCTTCTTTTGTCTTAAGTTGTTCATGTCCGTCCAGACAAGAGTGAGTAAAAACAATGGAGGCAAACCATCCAGCGAGCTGGTGGACTGGTGACAGAAAACAGCCACCCACAGAGCAACAATAATGGATTTTGCTTGTAACTAATGATGTGTTTGCAGACATGATGATGACATTAAGTGTTTGAGGATTCTGTATCTAATTGGACATCACAGGATCCCAGAGCTCAATGTGGCGTCTGCAGTTTGTTTTGTCCGGCCAATAATCAAAGAAACTCACTGGCTTCTAAAATTGAGATGAGGGGAAGCCTCAGGCACAGAAAGAATTGTTTGTTTTTTAAGAGCTGAGGTAATTCATCAATTCATCTGTTACTCAAATAATATAATAGGAAACTATTTCAGTATAAGATTGATTATTAAATTATTTTTCTTAGAAATACCAAATATTTGCTTCATATATGCTGCTTTTCTTTAACATATGTAATTGCAATTTTTTTTTCTTTTTTAACTGCTGACTGATAAAAAATAAAAACATAACAGCCACATTTAATGTCTAATAAATGCTTATACCTAAAACAATTAATAGATTTATTGAGAAAATAACCTTAAGATTAAAAAGGGCTTCTTAGAGATTATTATATTTGAAAACCTGAAGCCATCTATTTTTAAAAGGCCTAAACTAACAGTTAGTCATCAATATTGATGATTATTTATTTTCTTTCAGTTAAGTTATCAACTCATTAACTCTGAATCTGCTCATCTTTTAGGTGCTACATATGAATCTTGGTGTAGCTCTGGTAGTTTACAGTTACTTGAAGTAAATAAAAAATAGATTTTCTTGCCATTTGACTGTTAACTTTAATAGATTTTTGTAAACCGCCTGTAAAATAAGCTGATTTAGAGTTGCGGGGAAGCTTAAGGCATCCTCCAAACATAGTAGAGTAGTTATAGTGATAATGTGGCTTTATTTAAAGTTAAAACAATGACTGAGGTACGTTTTCTTTACAGAGAAACACCACTGTGCAGGATTCAGCTTGTCAAATGTGAGGATTTGGTGCTTTTCCTTGCCATGTATAACAGTAAACTGAATGTGTCTGACTTTTTGCATCATTGTTTACATGCCTTAAACTGTGTGGCTCCCTGGGCTCAAGAAAACAATTGTAGCTCCTTTTCCAACAGATTATTGATTTTGATCAAATACGTGTAAACCAAACCGCTTTTAGTCATCAATAGGTTTCACAATGATCAAACTTATTTATTTCAGCTGTGAACTAACTTATATTTGCAGATTGATGAAGAAACAAAACAAACACCATCAAAGAAGCTGAGAGGTTTGAGTGTCATGGACCAAAAGACATGCATTTAATCCCTCATGCTCTCACACAGTAATCAGCTATAACCTTCACACGCGGACACGCACGCGGACACACACGCTCACACACCTGGAGTGGAGTTGTGTGTTCCTGCCCCGCTCACAGGAAGCCGCATGGCAGAGCTGCAGCTCGGGGCCACGCTGCAAGTGTAACGCCGAGAATAAAACTACCCGGCTCTCCGCGATGTTCACCCAGAAAACACGCCTGCACGCCGGCGAGCACGCGACGAGCACCGGCGCTGCAGGACTTTACGGTGAAGTAAACTCACCTTTGAGACGGTCATAGAGTGCGAGATGCGTCGGCAGGTGGTGGTAGTTTTCAGTGGAGTGGAGCTGATGGTTGGTTGGCTGGTTGGTTGGTGGAGCTGCCCGGGTGGAGACGAGTCGCGTTACAGCGCCGGTGGTTGTTGCATGGTGGTCATTCAAGAGTCATGATGCCCGGCTCGACCTTGAGAGTCCCGAAAAAAAAGCAACAAACAGTGAAGCTCTCAGTGTTGAACTACCGTGCACAGCACAGTCAGCATGAGGAGGGCAAAAAAAGAAAACCAGGAGCTGGAGGAGAAGAAGGAGGAGGAGGAGGAGGTGGAGGGCGGAGGATGAGGAGGGATGCGAGCACAGGATGCGACGAGGGAGGAGGGAAGGGTGGAGGGAGGGAGGGGCGAGGCAATCTAGGTTGATTTCGAGCACACTGTGTCTTTAAATTGTGCTTTTTTTAAAAAAAAAAAATGCCATTAACTAAAAAATACAGCTTGTAAAGTGCTGATTTTTCCTCATTAAATAAGTTTTATGGAACGATTTTTCGACAGGGGCCAAATTTTATCCCTGCAGAAATGAGGCCAAACAAAACATCTTATATAAACTCAAAATTCTTATATAAACTACAGCTAAAAATATAAGTGTAAAAGCTGCAGGAGTTGCCCTGTAGTCTGCTGGTTTTACTCACAATTTATCTTTAAAAATAAAAATAAAAATCGATTCAGTTAACGATGGATAATTAATGTCATGTATTCTTTACAGTTTTAAGTTAATGGGTCTATTTTTTGTCAAATTCTTATGGGTTTCATGGGTATTATTTCTATATTTCATTATTCTACATTTAAAAGTGCTAAGATTTAAGTACCAATTTTTTTAAAAATCCTTTATAGAAGAAGAATTGAGGTCAAATTTAAACCGTGCAATGGGCGTACATGAGTGTATGGCAGCTGAAAGACATGAAACTGTTTTCATATCACTGGTTGAACCGAAACCACTGGGATGAAAACCATGAATCTTAACCACCAGATCATATGGGACCTGTACATCAAAAACAGTGCAATTTGTATTCTGAGCCATTAATTAAGATTGGGCTGAATGATTTTAAGTTGATTTGACCACATTTTTTAGCCACACTGGTGCAAATGCATGAGACCATGACCAGGTTAGTTTTATCTAGTTTCTTTCAGGCCACAGTAGGTCGGTTATGTTTGCTTACGTGTCAAATATAACAAAATACTCATAAAAGTTCAAAGATGTAGTGACTTCATCTGGGTTTATACAGCACAGGTCTCATGGGGTCTTGGTGGGATTCATGGTTTTTACTAAGGCTCATTTCTTGGAATGGAAACAACTGCATGTCTTTCAGTCATCATTCACTGTGCTGCAATACACTTTTTAAATTTCATGGCACAGTTTAATTCAAATGATAAATCTGTACATAAAATACAAAAACTAATATGACTCCTATACAGTAACTTTACTGTAATCTGTGCTTAAATCTCGCATATGACACCTTTAAAACTGTGCCTGTTTGGTCTGTTTTCTGTTTGTTTTAATCTCATGTCACTTGTTGCAGTATCCATTCAAATGTGAAGCGCAGCGAGTTTCACGGTAATCAAATTTTGCTGTAGAAGTTAAATTGCCTTACCAACAAATCAAGAAGCTGACATGCAAATGACACCAAACTTTGCGTGCAGTGGGAGGAAAAAAGGCCAAAAGTGTTATCAGATACATTCACATAA
>JAUZTA010000024.1:2548170-2558648 GCA_034780835.1 Ctenochaetus striatus
GGGGGAAGGGGGAGGGGGGCGAACCGCGCCCGAGCACGGTTCGAAACAAGTGGGCCTAGTGTGAATGCACCCTAAGTGTGACAAGCTACAGCAACACCACTGCACTGAGCCTAAGGGTGCATTCACACTAGGCCCACTTGTTTCGAACCGTTTCAGTTTAGTGTTTTGATTATCCCGCTGGCAACTTGAAGGTTTTCTTCTTCCCTCTCTCTGCTCTAACAAGTGCTATCATTTATCACAGCTGCTGGCAGCTGTTTTTGGTGAAAACGTTCTGATAAGCCAGTTATAGCATATCTGCTCTGCACCAAATAGCAGAAAAAGCTAACAACAGGCAAATGCACATTATTGTGCATTTATCATCGAAAGAGGAAGATCTTTACAGATATTTAAATATGAACACACATCTTTCAAGTGGTCAGAAACTCCAAGATGTATGCAAAATGTGCTCTGACTGTGTGAGATGTGTATATAGGCAAATATTTGCTTGTCATAGCTGCTTTTAAAGGGACCCATCACAAAAATCAACTACTATAAATTAGACAAAAAACAAGCTAACAAAACACAACAAAAAAATGTATCAATCTTACTAAAAATCCACAGATCTAATAACATTTACCAGCTACCATGAGACAAAGGGGAGTAAATATGACTTTATAGTAATTTTGCTCAATAATACCAACAAAGCACTTAAGAAGCAATAAACACTAACAGTATTATATAATCACAAACACAACAAGATATTAAAATGTGAGGGAAACACAGCAGTGAGACATGACATATTAACAGACAGAGGTTCAGGGATTTAATAATATTAGTGAAGCATTCCTGCTACCACCCAGACACCTTCTAGTCACTTTGACAATGCAAACATTTTTAGCAAAGTTAGTTATCTAGAAGTACTCTAACTACTGCACTGATAAGTTAGTTTCAGTACTGACCAGGCATAGAAACATTCGTATGCTTCCCTGAGACAGGGATAGGAGTTACTGCGTCTGTGAGAGCAGGGGGGGAAGTAAGTTTAAAGCCTCACCCAAAAGCTAGCATTCATGTCAACCATTCTGAAGAGGTGTAGATTCAGCTGACTGATTCTTGTGAAGACATGCCACAATAACAATCAAAACACAGCCTGTAATTTTATCAAGTGTTTGCAATCTTTGCACTGCATGAGGTGCAAACCAGACTACTAATGTGCTCCTTTTCCACAACCCAATCAAGAAGAACTGATTTGTAAGCACTGCTGGTGGTTAGGGGGGTGGCATCATGCATAGTCAAAGAGTTTTACCTTCTGATTCATCTGTAGGGTTAAAACATGGAAGAGAAGAGAGACGAGATTCTTTATACATATCAGTCATTTACATTACACAGAGGAGGGGAATGCAAATCAACTGATGTCCAGTTGACAAGAATTATAACTTATTTACGCATGCAAACAAAACCAATAGCTCGGTCGGTCATCACTGTTAACAGTAGCCACACAGTCAGGAGGAATCATGTTCAAATTAAAGCCAATTTAATGTAAATTTAATATTTCCAATAAATGTAGGAGGGCTCAATACCTTGTTCTTCCTCTTCATCATTGCAGATGATGTTGTACAGTGTGTCCAAAGCATAGCCAAGGATTTCAGAGTCAGACCTGTTTAATTAGCAGGAAGAAGCAGGGTGTTAACAAAACACAAATTTTTAACTGTTCACAGAACTTCAGTCGAACAAAACACTTGGTACACATCACGTTATGACAGGCCTAGATACAACACCAAAAATAACACAAATACATAAATGTACCTGTCAGTTTGCAGTATGTTAATTAAGTGATCCATCGCCTGTGTGCCAACTTCCATGCGGTATTTCTACAAAAGAATAGTAGAAATGCAAAGCAAGTTTATTTGTATAGCACCTTTTAACATCAAGTGATTAAAAAGATGTGAAAAGGAATTAAGAAAGTAATGCAATAAATTTAGACACAAAAGGAAGCATAAAAGTTACAACGCAGCCTTGAATAGTCCAAATTTAATTTAAAAAAGGTATTTGTGAACACAAAACTTTGGATTCCTGACTGAAGTTGTTTTCTGGTTTGGTTTTGGTACGTGATGCATCGAAAAATATAATGCAGCTTCTCAGTGTAGCAGATCACAACTGTTTTGTTGAGGCTAAACCAAAATGGAAGTAGAGGTGTGACAGTAATACTCATAAGACCGATGAGTCAGTGCCAGAAGAGCATTTCAAAAGTATCAGAATCAGTTTGGACAAACAAAACATTTTGTATTGTATTTCTGCATTCTTTACATCATTCTACATATACATGTCTGTATTTTTTGACCAGCGCTGACACCACCACTTGTAAATGTGCAACCCTGTGCCTCTTAAACCCCTTATTCATGCCTGATCAACTCATTACTCATGGTTGACAGGGCCGCCAGAAACACAACTGTCTATGAACAGGACCAACTTCATGTCAATGATTAGTTCTTTTAAATCAGCAAAGTAGAGCTGAAGCTGTTATCCACAAGTATGACAGAGGAGAAACCATTAACGAATGTCTCCAATCATTTCCATGACATTACAAGAGAAAACAGGAGAGCATGGATTTAATTCCACTTCTATTTGTTTGTTGACAGCTACTCCAGTAAATTACAAAATGTTATTCCAGTAGACATCCACTGGATTAAAAAAAAGAACAGACAATATCTGTAATATTTATAAAACACAAATTTTAACTTGCAAGTCCCATCATACATACACTTAGTTGCCAGTTTATGATTAATGGGATAAAAATTTTAAAAAATACTGAAACAGCCCGGGAATACAATCTGACCCTTCAGAAGGTTGTAATTTTTAGTTTTACTGGTTTTATACCGAGAAGTGTTATTAGAAACACTCTTTATAAAACCAAATACTTTTCTGCCACAAACTCAAAATGATCACACAACTAAACCTACAATTCTCTAAAACAATTTAAAATAAAATCAAACACTGCAACCTTAATGAAGGGACAATTTATTGCAGGCTTGTTTAAAATGAAACAGTTTTAGCTAAGTGTACCTAATGAAGTTGCAACTGAGTGTATTTGCACTTCACCTGTTTCCAATAATTGTGTCTTTACTTTACCTTAGAGAGGGACTTAAGAGCCCGGACAGCATCTCTGCGGTCTTCTAGGAGCGTCGAGGAGGCTACCCGGTCACACAACTTCTGGATCTGTAAAAAGAGGAGTCATTACTTGTTTTACAAGTACTTCCATCAGATATATAGCTAAGAGTATGTGCCTGTACTTATACATCTGTACTGGGAAGTAAATTGCAGATCAGCAGAAATATTGTCTCATACTTCAAAGGCAAGGGTTACAAAGTATTAGTTCTTTACAAAAGGTCTTCTTTTGACACATGGAACTTCACCTGAGGCTTTTTTTTTAATGATTATTGAATATTAGTTATCATATTTTATGAGATCATACTCATCCAACCATTTCCTACTGGATCACTTAAAGGTTCAGGTGAAGACAAATCCCCCTTTTAACCCCAAAAGAGTCACAAACTTGTCCTGTGATCTCCTCCCATTGCTAAACAGCTCCAGATCAGAGCAGACTAGGTGTGACTTTGGGTATGTATTCCCACAGAGTCTCATTATTCCCACAGAGCCCTTATTTTGCCCATAACTCTCCCAAAGGTGCTGTAATTTTCATCAGCTGTCAACTGGCATCTGTCTCTCTGCTCCACCCATCCAACCAACAAAACACTTAAAGCCCCTGAAAAAGTACCACAGCCTACACAGTCAAACATTGACTTACATCAACCTTAATGCTAGGAATGAAGCTTTTGCAACCTTGGAAAGGACCTATAAAGTATTTCAACAAATCCTTTGTTTTTTGGTCTGTAAGGCTGAGATAATTGTCGTGTGAGGAGGAAAACATCCTTGTAACCTAATGTTAAGTGTAACAGAAATGCAATTTTAATGCTTCCTTTTCATATTTGTTAATATGTAGATGAATTTAACTATTCAGGATTTTAAAGGCTAATAAAGTAAAACAAAGAATCAACAGAGATTTGTAAGCAGTAACACATACCACATCTTTTTAATTTAAGGGGCTAAAAAGATTGGGAAACACTAGTCTAGAGGCCAGAATTACAACATGTTCTCAAGAAAACAATTGCAATGAATTCTATGATGAAGACAAGCAACAAAATTCATTGATACTGCAGCAAATAAACTACACTTTACTCCACAACTTATTGATGTTAAGTTACTATAGTAAATGCCAATAGTGAGTAAGACAATTCTGACATGAAAATTTAACACCTTGTGTGTTAACGAATGTATTGTGCATTCTACAGGAGGAACAAGTTGCCTCTCTGAACAGTCAAAACAGGAATGTCAACAGACAAGGATCTGATTATGTGGCTGTATGCTCCTTCAATGTCAGGAGCTCTAACCAAGAAGAATGGGGCTACGACCAACACTTTGCCTGCATCTCACATGCTGTTGTACATTAGTATGTTTATTTTTTCATTCTAAGTTTACATGACTTCTTATTTACTCGATTTTCCAGACATTATTACTAAACGTAGTGAAAACAGCGGATATGTCAAAGCCAGCCTTGCTGCTGTCTGACAAATATGCTAAGTTAGCTTAGCTAATTAGCCTACTGACTAGCTAGTTGTTCCTACCTTAATTGAGGGGAAGCTTAAATCACTTAACATATCATTATTTCTGTTTTCTCGGAGAACATTATTACCTCCTTTATAAAAGCAAACGTTTTATTGGTAAGGTGTGTGTTCTCAATCAGTCGGACACATAGTGGTAGAAACCTCAGCTAGCCGCAGCTAGCCCGGCTTGTTTCCTACCGTCTCCGCTCCGGACGGCTGCGGCCCGGCTGTCTGCCCACCCATCACTCCTCTGAAAAACTGCATCTTTACAGACGTCTTTTCAGTGCCGTATTCAAAGCGTCTTGTCTCCTGAAACCCTCTCAGATCCCCCCCACAGTGATCCGTGCAGTAATTTGGTGAACAGAAAAGAAAAAATGGTAAAAAGTTATGTTTTTTTTACACTGTGTATACTGTCACACCGACCCCGGAACACAAGTGTGACGGCACTGCGCATGCGCGCAGACGTGGCGATACGTGGCTGATCAACAGTCAAGTGAGTTGAGATGTTTAAAGGGCAAGTAAGAAGACTCATTCATTATGCTGTGTGTGAAAGATCACACACTTACTCTAATAACAATTGCTCTGAGGTATTACTGTGAAATATAATTCAAACGCAGTAGTAAAGTTTAATAGAAATTGCTCAACTAGAGGTATTTAATCGATGAAACATGCCAAGTATCAAAAAGAAAATCATTCTTAAAGCAGCTGACTGGCCTTTGTTACTGCAATATTAGTACATTTAATAAAATTGGAAAATTTTTCTTCTAACCAACCATTTAATATAATTAGAGGAATTCAAATGTTATATGTATATATGATTTTGTTTTTTAAATGATAAGGGCCTTGACAGGAAGATGTGATTTTAACCTAGACTTGAGAGCCTGTCTTGTGAAGGCTCCATGCAAAAATGCAGCAGCAAGATCTTCATTATTTCATTTGATGTTGTGCTTAAATAGTACATACTTAACCAAATCTGTATACATCTTTTACACACAATCATAACACTGTGCAAGCCTGGGGACAAGTGCCAAATTAGGAAAATATTACCTGTTTTTTTCACGATCTTTATTGTTAATCTGTACTGTAGCTTATTTTATTAATATTTCATATGTGTTGTACAAAATGATACTGAAATGTATGGTATTAAAAATATTAAGTGACAAAAATATATTTTAAAATATATTAATACATTATATATTCTTATATAATATATTTAATATAAGTAAAAGTACCCCAAAACTACTTAAAAGTATTACAAAAACACAAAAACTACTAAAAAAGAAAACCAACAATTTCAGATTTAAAAGAATGAAGTTCTATGTTTTCTGTCTCATTTTTATTGTTTATTTTGTATGTTTGGTAACCAGCATTGGTTGATTAGGATAGCACTGTAATTTTTATTATTTAATTTGTTTTTCTTTGGGTGTAGTCTGTACCTCTTTTTTTGTTCCAAGCATTAAGCACAGACAAACCTTGTTTCTCCACACCACGAAATTAGAGAAGCTGATTCATGTACACATGGTGATTAAAATAATTAAGATTTGTTGATCAAGTGATTTGATATATATGTGTGACTGTAAATGTGGAACAACACATGAGTCATAACACACACAAAAAAGATCCACCTCTTGCTTAAAAAACTCTCACACTTGGTCTTTGTGAAACATTTCCTGTGAGCTATGGAACCGACAACAACAGCAGCCATGATTTTTCTTCTCTGCGCACAGATACAAAACGCAGGTATGATTATCAGCCCATCATTCTACAACTTATTGAGAGAAGCTTAACATACAAACATTTTCTTCACTGACAGAAAAGCCAGGGCTGTAACTTGGTCTAAACACAGTGTCTTCTATAATGATATTATACCGCAATTTGAAGCAAACTTGTGATCTTAATATATAAATTAAAACTTAAAATGATTTTATTGGATTTGAACATTTTACTCTGAGAAATTAGGGATTTAGAAAGAGATTAAATTAAAAATTCATTTTTTCCTTTGAACCAGAATTTTATTTCTTGTAGTGTGGAGTATGATTAAGGGATTTATACTGGGAAATAAAAATGCACTGATGAAAAAATCAAAAATAAATTTAGAAATTTCTCCTCTGAAACAAGTCAAACAATTCCACACTTTCACCAGACATAATAACTTTTCTTTTCTTCAAGGTGCTCTTCCTGTTAGACCTAACTTGGATTACTATCACCACAAGGCTTCTGGAAATAGAAACCAAGGTATGGAAAGAAATAATCTCTCAGCATTACATGTTCATTTTGAGATCATCACATTGTTCAACTTAAATACATTTTTTTCAAGGGTCCTTTGTGAGGGAAACAAATAAAAACCATCCATGTCAGATTTTTCCTGTCCCTGACGATGCTTTGATGGCAGTCGACACCACTCCGATCCCTGTTAACAAACCAGGCCAGGATCACACAGTTCTTCCTCTTGCCTCTACTGTCAATACCAAAGAAGGTGACACATATCAGAAACCTCCTCCTCCACCTAATGTAGTTTACCAACCTGTTATGCCTTTTTACGTTCTCCCACCCAATCATGTCAGCGTGTATGGAAAAGGTGCTGACAATTACAGATTCCCACACTCACCTTTTGGTGCAGCCGGCTTCTTTCGAGCTCCTCAGTGGTTCCTGGATCTTCAGAAAGATAAAGTGGACTTAATTCCTCAACACAGCGGCAATGCCAAAGGAAACCGAAGAGGTTCCCTCCTGATTAAAAGGTTTGATTTGACATCAAGTAAAATGTCATCTGAGGAGGACAGTGATGGCGACTAAAGAGATGCTGGAGGTGACACTGCTCACTGGACTGATTAAATCCTTTGAGCATATGAGGGTACCAGTTGTAAGTTATTAAGAACTCATGCAATTATTAACAAGAGCTTAGTGGTGTTTTGAGTCTTAATGTGACTTTTGGATTTTTACTGTAAAAAAAAGTTTCTGTCCTGTATTAACTATTGCAAAAAAAAAAAAATCAGTTCAACAAAGTGAGTGCATTTTGCTAGGAAAGGCATTTTGCAAAGTTGATTTTTTTTCACATCCCTGTTTACTAGCACACAGTTGTCTTCTTCATTGCTTGTGTTGCTTTGTCAGGGTTTCTTGAAATGTTACAACCACCTGTACACCGAGGAATAACATATTAAAAAAATTTTATAAAGACACTGCCCCATGTCATTGATAGTGGTCAAACACCCAGCAGAAAACTTTCAAATGGGTCCAGCACTTCAGTGCTGCATTTCCTTTATGTTGGAGGACCTCGAGAGACAACATTTAAAAAAGGAGTCAAAACTGCTACAGCGAGAAGCCAACACGTGCTGAATTTCAGTCCTTGGTATGCTACAAAATGAACACTGCTTTACACAAAATCCATCTTTTACTGCTCCTGTCAGATGAACGCCTATGTTTTAAACTACACTCCAGTGTGTAACACAGGCCATTATCATTGGAAGTTTCAAACCTCGGAGCTCTTTCTATTTTTAACCTTTACAATCATTTAAAGAGCTTCATATGACATAATATGATTGTTTAGCCAAGCTGAAAAGGACTAACCTCGGTAAGTAAGTTGATATTTATGTGAAGAATCATTGAATGAGGAGCCTTTTTAACTACAACATCTGCAAAATAAAAATGAGGCTGAAACCAAAACCTTTTCCCTAAATTGCATAATATTTCATATAAAAACAAATAAGTATACTGCCAGTTTTTCTCTGCCTGCCAGTCGACCTGCACCAGTAGTTAAATAAGCAGTAGATAGTTAAGTAGGTATCTTATTTACTGTCAAACTCCGAAAGGCTGCCTGAGGAAAGTTGGTTTTGACTTGCTAATCAACATGCAATTATAGTATACAATGCTTTATGGAGGAACCTGCAAACAGTATGAGTGGTGCTGATATCAGTAGTTTATTGTATGTTAAGTCCAACACATTCAAAACAGAAAGGAAAAAAAAGAAGAAAAAACAAACTTAAACAAAACAAAACAGAAAACTCAAAGATTCTCCACCTGCAGCACTTGAACTAGCAACAAGGGTAAACAACAGTAAAAATTAAGATGGCAGCCAACTGTTTACCACAACTGCTAAAGCCAAGAACGTACTTCTATTTCCATTGAAAAAGGACTGGAATGATTCACAATGAGGATTCACTCTACTGCATTTTCAACCACAGGAAAATAAATTTACAATTGTTTTTTTTTTTTTCTTATAAGGATTCTTTAAAGTTTGGAGAAGGGCGGGTCATTGAAAACAGTGAAAAAGAATTATCCAACCACAGGTCTTTATGCTCCAACATTTTCACCACCACTACAATGTAAAAGCACAGATTGGTTTGAAAGCGTGATGGCTCTTCTTGACCCCTCTCTTCATTAGTCATTGCTGTAAAAAGTGAGACTGCAGTCAAGTGCCCGTGTTAAGCAATTACCTGACAAATAAACATTCGGGGTAGAAGCACCCATAAGAGCTGTCTGTTTAAAAACACTTGAGAGCAGGTTTTTTTTTCTTTGTAATATTAGGTCTCTCTATTGAAAATTATTCTCACATCTGACAAAAATCTCAACTACAAAGAAGAGTAGCTGATCATCCCTGTGTAAAACTACATAAACTATACCATGCCTGCACATTAAATCTTGTTTTAACTGCAAGAGAGCAAAAGATTGTTTTATGTTGATAACAAGATAAGCCCTAGTATTTTCTTTCTTTTTTTTTCTTTTTTCAATTGCCAGATGAGAAATTGGGAGAGAGGCTGTGTGTTCAAACTGACAGATTGTCCCAGAAATATTGGGAATAGTGCAATACCACCAGACAAGGAAGACCTCGTTAAGTATATTTGTCCAGAAAAATGCTACATCAATTTAACTTCCCATTTCAGTGCAAGATAACAAAAAATTAAATTAAGATAACAACTCATGTTTGTTAGATTTTCCTTTCCAGCTGAAACCAAAGGATCTTCCCTCCCTACCGGGTGGTGAAAAGCAAAATACCGCAGAGAACAGGAGACGGCTAGTATGGCATTCAGATTAAATTAGCCTCGCATGGAGAAATAAATGAAAAAAAAAAAAAAAGCAAAATCAATAATAAGCAAATGAAAATACAAATTCATAAGCAGATAGAAAATGTGAGCACAATTGTTTGCTAGTCTGTAGGCTGGAAATATGGCCAGCCCACTCACACAGATCATTACAAAAAATTGCTGCTGAGAAAAAAAACAAAAAAAACAAAAAAAAGAAAATAAAAAAAAAAAGTCTGACAAATTCTGAATCCAGGGATTAACCCGAGTGCTGCCATGACTCAAAAACTACTGTCAGACTAAAAGTAAAATCAACAGTATCTGAATCACATTGTGAGACTCTTTCCTTACAGCAAACCTTAGCTCACTGATATCACGCTTGTGTAGAACTCTGACATGCTAATTCAAGGACCAAACGTTCCACTGTCACCATCTTTAATGTACCTTTTTTAAGGGAGGGGAGTAGTTCTTCAGATGCACGTTTTAGCTGTATAAAATCAGAACAACAGAATTTGAGGCACCTATTGTCTCTACAAAACCCAGAACAGACACGATACAAAACAAATGTACAATACTCACCACAGATCAGCTTAGGTAGTAAAACAGTATGGAAAAAAAAGAAATATGTTCCTGAAAAACTTAAATCCTGTGAATACTGCTATATTTTTTTTCTAAATCTGCTCCCAGAAGACAATAGTTCAAAATGAGCAGTTCCTCATTAGGAGGCGGCAGGCCCTGAACCGCTTTCCACTTAAGTAAGACTGGAAAAGGTGAAATAGAAGGCACCATCATGCGCTTATCAAGTTGAGAGAGAAAATATATACAA
>JAUZTA010000024.1:2564267-2576295 GCA_034780835.1 Ctenochaetus striatus
ATGTACATATTTAGTGTGTAGCACTTACTGCTTGTACATACACCGCTTCCGCCAGCTTTCCACATGGGTCAAGACCTCCATGAACATAGGAAGAATTCCTCCCATAAAACCTAGTTTGGACAGTTATATGACAGTCATACAGAGTGATACCAGCATCTACAGATTTAGAGTCTACCATATCACATTTTGGTAATTACCTGTGAAGGAAATCTGGTGCCTTGTTTAAGAGTGTGTAATACTGCCTCACAA
The DNA here is from genome assembly GCA_034780835.1 of Ctenochaetus striatus. Taxonomy (NCBI): domain Eukaryota; kingdom Metazoa; phylum Chordata; class Actinopteri; order Acanthuriformes; family Acanthuridae; genus Ctenochaetus; species Ctenochaetus striatus. The sequence goes on from JAUZTA010000024.1 coordinate 2,564,517, forward strand.
ACTCCCGCCCTACAAGCAGGGGACTTGGCTTCTCCATCACCATTTCTTTGGTAAACAATATTAAGTGCTGAAACAAAAGATAAACAAATGACTTAGTTGTAATATAAATATGTACATTTTTCAATTCACTTTCTTTTTTATAGTTACACTTATGTTTAATTTAAAACAATCTGTTTAAGACAAGTAATTATTAAACTTAGTTGTTATTTCTGTGGCTCTAATTTAACAGTGAACTGTAGAGTTATCTTTAGCGCTGTTTCCATTTTTTTTCTCCTTTTATTACTCTGTGTCTGGATAAAGTTGAAACAAAGCTGAACCTTTTCAAAAGAGTTTGCTTTAACTGTCCTCAAAGATCAGCTTGTTGTTAAATGTTTTGTATTAGGCTACATTGGTTAAGTCAAGGCATACTAAATTAATAAGAAACTTAGTGTAGGAAACAATGACCTGGAAAATATAATCTTGGCGTCATTGGGACTGCTACATAAACTGTTTCAAGAAGGGCTATTTTAAGGAAGTCCTTGTTGATATACATTAATGTTCATTTTACCTCAAATTAACAGCGTAGATGTGTTTAAAACGCAAGTATGAAGAATGGGTGACAATTGCTTTGTCTACTTAGGCCAATGTTTCCTCATACCCACATCAATCTTACGGAAGAAGCACGACAGCTGACTGTTTAGCTAACCGGCTAACACAACTGCTAACATTCAACTGCGCCATCACGTTCATCCAATGGGACAAAGAAGGAAACCGGCTGTAGCTAAAAGGGAAGCGACTGATGTGGGCATACGAGATGGGTTATGGTTAAAACGAACCTGACAACATTTCTATCATTTTTAAGTATACGCAATGCACACATGTCACACAGATCGGCACGTCTCTTTGTAGATAAGTGGCCTACTGTATGAATTAGGCCTTTCGTTTCTGAGCTAACGACATCCTGCCATTTAGCCGTTAATCGTGACAGACTGATCATTTAAACAGACTTATATTCTAGACATTTTCTGAGCACCGTGCATCTCCATTGTCAGCTAGGTCAACATTGTCTAGACAATAAAAACAACTAAAGAAATAAAAATCTTAAGCTTTCGGCCTCTTTGCTGTCATCTTCCATGTCTAACGCCAGCCCGGCATACAGGAAGGCAACGCAAAGCTTGCGACATTGTATGTTTGCTAGCTAGCACTAGCTTTGGCTAACTTGTGGCGTCGTCGTTTTTCCTTCAACCGGTAGTCTCTTCTACAAATTGCGGGAGGGACATAAGTCAATGAAAAATATTGGTATTTCGATCACTACAGAAAAACTGCAAAGATGTCATTCTGCTATAACGTACTCTGACACAGACAACTCGCATGCTGATTACAAGCTGGGAAAACCGTCAAGTCAACATATCGTTGAGCCTAGTGATAGTCATTGTATTGCACCGATAAAGTATGTTCATGCAATCCCAGTGGGGCTGCTAAATTGACAGCAACGACGACTAGTTTCCGATCGATTGTATTATACTCGTTACAGAGCGTATATTTGGTAATCTAACATTAAAACTTTCTCAAAGTTTGAAATAAATGACCCAAAACTTACACTGACAGTCGAGCTATCATCAATGAAACGTCTTAAGCGCTATGCTAGCTCAGAGAAAACAAAGGGAGGCAAATTTCACAAACTGTGTTCTTACGCATGATTTGAACCAGATAGTTTAAATGGGCTGTATGTACAACAGCGAGAATTTTAGCTCGAAAGTTTGAATTATTACAGCATGTCTATCGAGTTTGGCTTTCACTAGACAATGCAGCTAATATTAGCTGGTGCGGTTAACATTAGCTTGTCAACCGTCTCATGGCTAACTTAGCTCGCAGGAAGGCTAACTTACCTTAAGAAAGACCCTATCTATGTAGACAGAATTTCTTGTGATAAAATAACTACAAGTAACCGAATATAAACTGTTCTGAAATACAGAGTATTCCAAGTGTATATTATAATATTCTCCACACTTTTCTATCCAACAGTTTATGATCTCTGCTGTATCAGAGATTGAAAATTTAAAGTGATAGCGTCTATTTATTGTTTTACCCCTGCAATCTGGGGCAGGGAACCCCCATCACAAATATTCAGCCAATGGACTGTTTACACTAGGTAACATAAATTATGACGTAGGAGAAATCACCACGCCCCCAAACTTTCTACTAATGCAATCTTAAAACCACACACTGAGTTTACTGCAGTTATTGTAAATTATAACGGTCCTTTTTTTTGTTTTTTTTTTGTTTTTTTTGCATCGTACCTCTTCTTTTCTTCGGGGCCTATTTTTGCTTAACTGTAACTCCTAAAAAATAATCAGTGGTAAAGCTACATTGATATATGCAAAACATAAGGAAAATTTGTTTTTTTCTGTATTTGTAGTACAACATGTTAGAATTGTTAATAGTTCATTGACAGCCCAACATTTATTCATTTAAAATCCATGAAAATGGTTGTTTTATCACACAACTCATACAGTTTTTAAAAAGTACATCACAATTTTACACATTAAAAAAAAGAGTTTCAAGCTGGGATGTCATTAGAGTTATCTCATAGACTTAAATAATAGTCAGGTGTCCATATGAGACACTGTAACAGGTATTTCTTGCTGTCATCCTCCCTCCAGTTCATTATGCACTTTCATTGTAGGTGACAGAGGACAAAATCCATAGTCCATATTCTAAGTAAAAAGTTACAATGATGACATACGCTTGAGTCCTCTAGTTTGTCTTTTTAGAGATTCTTTCTTTAAAAAAAGGTACATATTGGCTACTAGTTCAACCCAAAATTCTACATATGCATTTTATGCAACCATTATTTATGCTGTATGGAAATAAAAACAAAAAACGTAATAAATATGTATTTCCATACAGCGTAAACTAGCAAAATATAAAGGCACATGTAGAAGACAAACAAATTTCGCTCACTTCATGAATAGTCAGAAATGGTAATGTCAGTACTTTATGTCAGTGGTTCCTTCTGGTCAGATGCAGAGACTAGGTTTTAAAAAAGAGATAAGTAGACGTAACTTTAAATATAGCTCTTCTTGATCAAACTGTTTCTCAAAAAAGTAAGTATGGGTGCTGCCTTAAAATCTCATTTGCTACTGCTACTACTACTTTTACAACTATTACTACACTACTTCTACACTTCTTCTACTTCAAGTGGTATTACTAGTACTTTTGCTAGTACTAGTACTACTACCACTTTAAATAATAAAGGTAGTCAAAGTGAGGTAAATTAATCAATGCTGTATCACCGCATTGTTTCAAATATGTGCACTAAATATCATGTCAAAAAAGAATTGTGCTCTAACAGAACTTTACATAAATTTTAAAATGTGTATGCATGATGCTTTTAGTAGGCTTGTAACTCTTAAAGATTCAGCTTGAATAAATATGGATATTGAGCACCACCAAGTGGTCAAACAAGCTTTGTAAGGCAAACATTACAGTACATGTCCTATCACTGAGCTACAGCAACGTCCAATGACTTGAAAACTCATGAATCTGTGTTACAAAAAAACATAAAGTCTTACTTAAATATGAGAAGCAAATCACGCAACTGCAATACTATAACATGAGTAACAGTCCTGCATTAAAAACTTTAATGCAGGAAACCTGGAGTAGTGTTCCAATTATCCCTAAATACTGACGTGTAATTACCAATGCATTAATGAGTACTTGTAGTGTTGTGGCTGGTAAAAGCAGGATTTATTTTGAATGCTATACTGCCAGATTTCTTAATACGTAATATGCAATAATACATCATATTTGTTTATTGATTATAATTTGGATTGATAATCTGACTCCACAAGCACTAAAACTGACATGATATGCCTATCTTGAAGTCAAAAGTACAATTTGTCTACAAAATGCAGTGGAGTTGTGTAAAATACTATGCAAAATACTTAAGTGTCAGAAGGCCTTTATCACATTCTGTTGTTCATAATAATTAATCATCAGCACTGTTATAATTATGAGTGTTAGAGTTACATTATGTTAGAACGGTCTGGTGACACAAATAAAGTTGCGTTAAATGAGATATTATGGTATATTTAATCCCAAACAGTACTTTCTAAAAATAACTGTAGTTTAACAATCAACTATAAACACCAACCTAACCCAAAGTAGGGTTCTTCAGTCTTGAGCTGGCTCCTTGAATTGTCTAGTCCCCTAATGACTTTACTTCACTGTCCTCCTACTTCTTTTCACTGTGTTGTTCGGCTAACAAGATGTTATTTTTATTTAACTCTTCCTATTTTACTTTTTATTTTATACCTTCCCATTGTATCACTTTGAACTCTGTATTTTTTAAGTCTTTAACACTGTTACTCATGCCTGCTCTGCAATATTGTATCATAGATCCCTAAATTAACTCTTAAATCATTCATTAATTAACTATTAAAGCACACATAGTTTTTCTAGAGAAGATCCATATAAATCTGCCTTGACGGTAAATAAATAAGTAAATCTACTCGATTTAACTTGAAAATTAACTTAGCTCTCCATGGCTCGGTCCCTTGTTGTCATGGCAACCACTGACCAAAACATAGACATTATGTAATGCTAACTTCTGAATTCATCTAGCATATACAATGCACCAAACACTTTCAGATAAAATTTAATGTTACATAAGTTTTTAAAAAAGATTTAGGAAAACGCTTTTGAAAAAATCAACTTCAACACTAGTATGATTTTTACAAATTAACATAAAAAAGTTCAAAAGCAGTTTAACTAAAAATATATATTTTTTTTTAATTTCAACCGATAATTTATGTAAACATTTATGCCTCATTGGAAAAAAAAGCTTTTGGCCTACATGAATTTTCAGTAGTAGAAAAATGTTTTCCACAGAGGTGTTTTCTATTCTTTACGGTGACGCCATGACTCCAGATGTAATCCGAGTCCGAACAAATGAGAACGAGAGCGTTTCAGGGGGAACAGTCCAGGAACAAGATGGCTGTCTTGGGGCAAGAAAAGTATCTTTCTTGTCTCACTTAAACTCGGCATTTTTAAGAAGTCGTCAACTGAATTAAAATAGCTTCTTAGGTAGCAACTTTAACAACTTTAAACGCTTTAAAGGCTCCGTGCTATGACGACGGACATCGTTTTATGAAGACGCAACTGAAGATCGTTTGGTATTTTCTCAAGGAAAGTTTTCATAACGGTTTGATGAGAGCTATGAAAGCTACTGACGGTGGCTATGAGAAACAGGTTAACGTTTTTTAATGTCTAAATTGTTACTTTAACTTACGTACAGTTCAACGTTTTATGTATCTCGGTTACTAAGTTAGTTATTTGACTGTCTTTACATATTCACCCGCTTTGGTTTATTGACGTTACACCGTCCTCAAGCCAAAAATGCCTCAGCCGATCTGAGCATTTGTGAGAGGTTTTTGCGTCCTTACATTTAGCTAGCAACCAGTCTGAATCATGAGTTCATCCCGAGTCAGACCGCAGCCTCTACCGCAGAGTCAAGCCGGCAGGTTACCGCACAGACTGGACTCAAGCGAAGGGATAGAGATGGAGAATATCCAGCATCAAGACCTGGGGCTCGGAGGAGTTATAGGCACCCCGTCCCCTCCGTCAAGGCAAGCATGGAGTAGGGACAACCCGGGTTTCGAGCCTGAGGATGAAATTATGGAAGCCGACTGGCCTCCAGCCAGTCCCGGGAGGAGGTCGGTGTCCACGGCCTCCAGCAGCAGCTGCAGCAGCGGCTTGGGGAGCTACACCGGCGGGGGCAGCAGCCCACACATCCCCCGTGGAGGACTGTATCCGACCCCTACGGTGGATGCCCAGCAGCAGGACAGACATAAGCACCGCAGCTGTATGAAGCAGATTCTCCAAAAGATCAGAAGTTAGTTACTCCTAATACTTTTGATAATCTATAAGCACGATTAAGTCTTTCTTAGAATATTATATTAATCATCTATGCATTAATGAAAGCGTAAAAGAAATAAAATAACAGTGATAATTTGGGTTAATGGTTGTAAAGTTTATCAAGCTCACCAAAGTTATGTAAGCTTGGCTAGTTTTTCCTATACTGTAACTAATTCAATTTAAAGAGGAACTTTAAGAATGAAAGAGACAACAATTATGTAATCAGATAATGTGAAACCAAATGGAGAATTTATAAGACTGGTAGAACCAATTCCAGTATTTTAAGATTAAGAAAAAATAGGAAACTGTCTAATTAGAATTAAGAGAATAAAAGGGATTAACTCTTATAATAATCTCTTCATAAATGATACACATTTGTCAGGTGGGGTAACTTTTATCAAATGGGTCAGTGGTCTAATATTTACATATTTGTGTGTAGCAAATGTACATTTACTTTTCAGCTCCATTGCATAACACCGTCGGTTTGACTTCAGTGTAAGGCCTCTTGAACTGCTGTTTTTCTTTGCAGTTCTGTGGGGCACAGAGCTGATGGAGGACAGTGACAGCAGTCGAGAAAGGTACCTCAGGAACATACTGAGGGAGATGCTCACGTATGTTGCATTCCTCATCACTATTTGCATCTGTAAGTAAACAGTCAAAAATCCTGAAAAAATTACATAACACATTCTTTTTCACAAAGTTGGGCATTTGTCCTTTTAAAAATTACTCATATGTAGTAACAGAGTTATCAGCCTTGTTGTTGAGAAATGAATTTAACAGGATTCAGAATTTTGTCATGACAATTTTCAAGCTGATGTGAATGTTAAGTGATGTTAACTCACTTGAACTATCTGCATATTAAATGAGTAAGTAATATATGGGGAAAGTGCCAGTGAAGCCTCATTATGCATAACAAGGCCCTCTTACTGCCCACAATACTGTGTCCCACAACAACAACAAAAAACTTTTTAGTTTTCATCTGTTTTTGAAGTTAAAATGGTAGTGATATTCTTAAGTCACAGTTTGATGGATGTCATTCTGCACGCATTACATCATTTCCTGTTAATTCAAAACAGTAGACTGCGTTTATTTCTCTTAGGTAACCACAAAAATGTATACAAACAAATGAGTCGCAGGCAAAATAACAATCTCAGTTGTGCATTAAGATTAATGTCTGCAGTGTGACCATAGCTTTAAATAGAGAGTGCTTACACTGACTAGGAAACAAGGCTAAATACGTTAATCAATTTGGTCGATTCAGTTTTGACTAAACTGAATTGCTGAATTGACAGTCATTTTCAAGTAACTCACAAAAAGCTCTTCTAAATGTGGCATCAAATATGCAGGCCTGGTCACATTTGTCATAGCTGAAAACTTATTTTCCTTGCTCACAGTGAGTGCTTAATGGGTTTGGCAGATGAAAATCTAATCTCCGACACTTGTCAACAGACTCAATTTCCAGCATGCCCAAAACTGATGGCAGCATTTTGGGATGGTAAACAAATTGGTTGGAAATACCACTTTAAAATGTGTTTGATGAGAAAACTAATGGTAAAATTTCTCTTCTTTCTTTATGTTGCAATAAAAAATGCCAAACTGTGGTTTAGGGTGGATCAGGAAATTACTTCCTGGCAGACTAGATTAAGGCATATTCTGCCAGGCAGAGCTGGACTATTAAAAGCAGTTTCCAGAGCTACTCCCCAATGAATACTAAATACTACCAAAAATAATAAAGAATAGGTGAAAAACGCGTACGTTTCATTTCATTTTAAGTTTCGATTTTTAATGTCATGAGCAAGGACATGCTAGATTTATACATATGTCTTAATAATTATCCTGTTTGTCATTTAATTATGTAGATTTTAAATTTGACATAATTGTTAAATTGTGATTTGCTCTGCAGTGACCTATGGGATGGTGAGTGCCAATATGTACTACTATACCAAAGTCATGTCTCAGCTTTTCCTGGACACACCGCTGTCTGCGAGAGACCTTTCCACTTTTAGAAGCCTCTCAACCATGGAGGATTTCTGGAAGGTAATGTGCAAAATTTATCTTTCTTCTGTTTTTTTTTTTTGCTTTTTATCATGTGGAAAATAATGTATTTATCATTGCTTTATCATTGTGCTTCATCTTGACAAAGGAAGCCTTTGCACACTTTTGTAGAATAGATCTGTTTTTCTAACTTGTGGCAAAAAAATGAGTAGTTTAACATTTTCCACAAGTTTTAGGTCTTAACAAAAAATGCATTTAAATTTTCAGAACCTCATCATTGCAAAGGAATTGAAATCTCAGAGTTAATAATGCAGTCAAGAAGAATTTTAATGGTGCACTTTCTTATGTAAGTAGACATGGAATGTGCATTTCACAATGGGAAACCAGAATTTAGACAAAGGAGAGCTGTATTGCTAAAGCAGGGATACAAAGGCAGCACCTATAGTAGTCTATGGGAAGAATATATCAGGTTCATTGTACTATGTAAATAGTAACCAAAAATTGTGAACTATTAGAAACTGAGCTGTACATAATTGATATTTGTTTTTTTGTTTTTTTAAAAGAAAAAAATTCACATTTAGTACTGTAGAAAATGTAATATCTGGCATTTTGGAGAAATTGCTTTTTGATGGTAATCCAAGATCAATTTTTAAGTCACAATAATTTATTCTCAAAATGTTTTTAATGTCTAAATATCTCTTGACTGTTCTTCATTAATAGTTTACAGAGGGACCTTTCCTCAATGGCATGTACTGGGAGGTGTGGTACAACAACAAGAGCCTGCCAGAGAACACAAGTCTCATCTACTATGAGAACCTGCTCCTTGGAGTGCCAAGGCTCCGGCAGGTCAAAGTCCGCAATGAGTCCTGCTCTGTCCATGAAGACCTGAGAGACGAGGTTCAGGACTGCTACAACATGTACACTCCAACAAACGAGGATACTGCCTCCTTTGGTCCCAAGAATGGAACTGCGTAAGTCATAAAAGAAGACTACAGCATATTGTATGTATTACAGCAACAAATGTCTACTGTGGGTCCTAAGTCTTCACTTTCTGGTGTCTCTTAGGTGGGTGCATGCAACAGAGAGTGAGATGAATGGGAGCAGTTATTGGGGTCAGGTTTCTAAATATGGAGGCGGAGGATATTACCAAGACCTGTCTCGTACAAAAGAGGAGTCAACAATACAACTGCAGTTTCTCAAAGACCACCTGTGGCTGGACAGAGGCACCAGAGCTGTGTTTCTCGATTTCTCCGTCTACAATGCAAACATCAACCTCTTCTGCATCGCAAGGTATCGACCACTAGTCACATCATATCCACAACCACGTATGGCCGAGACTTATGATCATGCCTAGTTTTAGATTTATGCACTTGAAACCACATATATACTGTACAATAATGACAGAAAAATGTCACCTGGTATGAATGCTGTGCACAAAAAATATTTAAATAGAGGCAAAACATCAAGAACCTAACTTCACATTTTTTTAGCTTAACAGTAATAATAAAAAAACAAAAGGACTAAACTTCAGAAATAAATTTGTATGTTTGCAGCTGAAGATCTGAGGCTGAAATATTTGAAATGGTTGAAAAGTTCAGCGCTTTGTTTTTATCTTTCGAATTTACTGACAAATCTGCAGCTAAAGGCAACAATAAATCTCCAGAAAAATGTTTTAAAAAAGATAAGATGCACAGGAAGATAACGTCTAAGTATTTCATCTTTTGCCTCACAAATATTTCTAAATATTTCTATTCCTAAAATACTCTGTTTACAACAAAATAAAACAAAAAAATGATAAAAATCCCCACATTTGAGCAGAGCCCCAATTCAATCCAATCCAATCCAATCCACTTTATCTGTATAGCACATTTAAACAACAAAAATGTCTCTAAAGTGCTGTACATAGAATCATAAAAACAATAAAACAAACATTTCCATATAACAATAAGCAATAAATAATCAAATGAGTGCATAAATCTTAAATGATGCTATAAATAAAATAATAAAATCAAGCAGATAAACATGGTAAAATAAATAAAAGACATAGTTAAACGTAGTAAAATAAATAAAAGACACAGGACCACAAAACTCGTGCAAAGTTAAAATTGGTATAATTCAGAAGCAGTTAATGTTTAATTTTTTTTTTGCTTGATAGCTTAGCTTACCTTAATTATTGATTTTTAAAATTGCTGTCAAATCAACTAATCAATTAATTGAAATCCAATACAGTTTTAAAAGGGATAATTAATGCTCTGCACTTGAAACTTAAAGACTTATAAATTAGGTTTTACATTCACATACTTGCAGAGTTTTTTTTTGTCAATGTAATATAACAGTAACCACATAACAATTACATGATGTGATGTACTTTTCAGGTTGTTGGTGGAGTTTCCTGCTACTGGCGGAGTAGTGACCTCCTGGCAGTTCCAAACTGTGCGTCTGATACGATATGTGTCCAGCTGGGACTACTTTGTAGGTCTATGTGAAGTGGCATTCTGCCTGTTCATCCTCTACTATGTGGTGGAGGAAGTGCTGGAGATCCACATCCACCGCCTGCATTACTTCAAGAGCCTGTGGAACTGTCTTGATGTTCTCATTGTCATGGTGTGTATCAGAGTCATATTTGGGAGTATTTAAGTAATTGTGTTATTTATTTATTTATTTACTAAATTTTGTTCTTTGCTCTCTCCGCTATTTTTTATTTTATTTGTTTTAGTTGAGTGTTATTGCTATTATCATGAACATAACCAGAACAGCCATGGTTGGCAATCTTCTCAAAGGCCTGTTGGAGAACCACACTGCTCACCCAAGGTTTGAGTCTCTGGCCAATCTGCAGGTCCAGTTCAACAACGTGGCTGCAGTCATCGTCTTTTTTGCCTGGGTCAAGGTTTGAGTCTCTCTCTCTCTCTTTGGTTTAAAATCTGTCCAAAACTTTCACAGCAGATGGTGACGATGGGTAATTTCTCTTCTTCCCTCAGCTTTTCAAGTTCATCAACTTTAATAAGACCATGAGTCAGCTCTCTAGCACAATGTCTCGCTGTGCCAAGGACCTCGTGGGTTTCGCCATCATGTTCTTCATCATCTTCTTGGCATATGCTCAGCTAGCGTACTTGGTGTTTGGAACCCAAGTCAATGATTTCAGCACTTTCCAAGCCAGCATGTGAGAGCTTAGAGTACAGTCCACAAATGTACAAATACCTCAAACAGTTAGTGTTTCCTGTTATTTAACAATGTTTAAATATTTTGCTGTTTGTGCAGTTTCACCCAGTTCCGTATCATTTTGGGAGACTTTGAGTTCTCAGAAATCGAGGAGGCGAATCCAGTGTTGGGACCTATTTACTTTACAACCTTTGTCTTCTTCATTTTCTTTATTCTCATGGTGAGTACGGGTAGTCACACCTGTTGTGTTAAAGTAATGCATTTTATCACGTTGTTTGCATACTCCCCTCTCTAACACACAAACATATTCTCTTTTTTGTTTAAAGAACATGTTCCTGGCCATCATCAATGACACATACTCTGAAGTGAAGGCTGACATGTCTCAGCACAGGTCTGAGATGGAAATGACTGACCTCATTAAGAAGGTACTAAACTACACATATGAATTATTTAAGCTAACTCTATACTATGATATCAACACCAGTCACAATGCCAGTAACAACAGAACAGCCAATCCAGGTGTACAACTAAAAGAAGCCTCATCAAATATGGCAACTTTTTGATCTTGTTGTGTCTTAATAGAGATATAAATGAAAAATCTCTCTCTTAGGGTTGTAACAAAGCTCTGATGAAGCTGAGACTTAAGAAGACAGCAGTAGACGACATATCCGACAGTTTGCGTCAGGCTGGGGGCAAGCTGAACTTCGACGAACTCCGCCAGGATCTT